>JAZHYW010015423.1:0-29740 GCA_037355805.1 Ixodes ricinus
TTAGTGGAATATTACAGCAAATTCATTCCACATTGCGCGACAGTAGTCGAACCAATGCGTCGTTTGTTGCGCAAAGGCAACTCTTTTTCTTGGACTCCTGACGTCGAGAGTGCCTTCCAGGAAGTCAAGACTGCTCTCCAGAAAGCACCCATCTTAACGATGTTCGACCCGACGTTACCGGTCATCGTGTCGACCGATGCTTCGAACTACGGCCTCGGAGCAGTTCTGCAACAGCAGCACGGGCAGAAGCTCAAGACCGTGGCCTTCGCAAGCCGTTCCTTGACGGACACAGAGCGGAGATACTCCGTTGGAGAAAAGGAGGCCCTGGCGATCCTGTGGTCCTGCGAGAAGTGGCATACCTATCTTTGGGGACGACAGTTCACCATCCGCACCGACCATCGTGCGCTCGTCACCCTCATGTCCACGCAGGGCACCGGAGTCCGACCACTACGCATCAGCCGTTGGACAGCTCGTTTATTCAACTACAACTTCGTGATGGAGTACCGCAAGGGTGCTGACAACACCGTCGCAGACGCACTGTCCCGTCTGCCCGTCAAGGACACCGAAAACGGCACCAACTTTCCTGAGGAAGTTGTTTCCATCGTCTGCGCCTCACTGAACCAGCGCGACTTCCAAGATGCAACAGCCCATGACCCCATTTTACCGAAGGTCATGGAGTACATCTCTTCAACGTGGCCAGCTGAAGACAAGCTGCCTCCAGGGTTCAAGCCCTACTTCGCAGTCCGAGAACAGCTGTCGCAAGTGGACAGACTGCTGTTCAACGCCGAAAAGATCGTCGTGCCGACCAGTCTACGTGACCAGGTCATCGAGATAGCGCACGAAACGCATCAAGGGATCACGAGGACCACAAGCCTTATCAAAGAACTCTACTGGTGGCCTCAAGTATCTCTACACATCAAGCAATATGTCCAACATTGCACCATTTGTCAGTCTACGGACAAACCTGCGAAGACCTACCGAGCACCATTACAGCCAGTCGACTTTCCATCTCGTCCTTGGACGAAGTTAGGTATGGACATCGTTGGTCCGTTCGAACGCGCTCCGCGCAACGAACGCTTCTTCATAACCCTTGTGGACTACCACAGCAAATGGCCGGAGGTCATGAGTGTCCACAATGTCACTACTTCATCTGTGATCGACTTTCTGAAGTTCGTCTTCGCACGAGAGGGGTTGCCGGAAGAAATTGTCACCGACAACGGCCCCCAGTTCATCTCCAGAGAATTCACAGAATTCCTCAAGAATCAGGGTATCCGTCATCTCAGGTCATCCCTGTACCACCCTCAAGCAAATGGACAGGTGGAACGCTTCAACCGCGTCTTAAAGTCCACCATTCAGTTGGCTGTCGTACAACAACGTAACCTCCGAGAAGCCAGTCACGGAATACTTGGGAGTGTACCGTAGCACTCGTCATGCTGCGACGGGAGAGACTCCTGCGTTCTTGCTTCACGGCAGGAACCATCGTAACCGTCTTCATCTTTCGGGGCGTCCAGTCCCCGACCCACAAGTCCCAAGGTCCACAGTCCAGGAAAGGCTTCCAGCCACAATCAAGAAATATCAAGAACGAATGAAGACGTACTCAGACAGAAGGCGTGCTGTCAAGCGTCCTACATTCATTCCTGGACAGACCGTCAAGGTCAACAAGCCTCGTCACAGAGGAAAGTTACAGATGAAGTATGCTTCTCCTCAGAAGATCCAAGACCAAGTGGGTCCAGCTACATACCGGCTGGACGATGGATCCACCTGGCATGCGTCCAAGTTAACGCACACAACTCTTCAACCTTCATCAACCAGAACATCTTGGTTCCGGGAAGATTTGTTCCCCCGGACCCCCCTTTTCTCCTGCAGTTGTTCCGCCTGCAGTCCCGGCCGGCTCCCCCAGAGCCGCCTGTTCCTGTTCTTGGTCCGGCCAGCCCGGACACCACCAATCCAGACCCTGAGGGTCAACATCCAGACTTGGGCCTGAGTCCCGAGTCCCCTCCTCCTCTTCCTGAGGGTCCTGTTCCAGCTGGGAGTCCCCTTCCCCTCCCCGAGGGTCCTGCAGAGGTCGTGGAAACGTCTCCTGACAACAGCTGGTCAGAGGCCAGCTGGTCATCCGGCCGTACAGAGACGGCTACGGAGGGTGCGACATCCAGCACCTGTGAAAGTCCAACAGTGCTGGTGCCACCACCTGTGAGTGTGTCTTCAACACCACCAGTCACAACACAGCCCACATCACCCCGACGGGAGCCTCCTGAGCCCCAAGATGTGGATGTTTCAACCCCCAGCATCAAGGCCGTCCGCAACGTTTGCGCAGACTGCCAGAACGATTTAAAGATTACTTAGTGAACTGGTACGAGACCAGCCCCACATTGAAGGAACTCTTGGATTAATTTTTTTTAAAAGTGCATACAAATACTACTGAACATTACTTCTAGCCACCCTGAGTGAATTTTTTTTGTTGTGGTGACAACAGACATTTTAGAAGACAACTAATTTCAGTGCTACTGCATGTCCATGAACATTTTTTTTATGTGAAGTGTTCCCTTTTATTTCCTGCACCATGCAGTACGAAGTGTATAACTGGCTACTCGCCCAGTGTCTTGCCAATTTTGTTTCACTTGCCAAATGTCTTCTGCCCAATTTTCATTTTATTCAGCATTTAAGGTTTTCACCTTATAAGATGTCATGTGTTTTCAACTGCATTTTGTCGCGTCGCTTAGGCGATATTGTCGCAAGTGTTTCACTCAATGCTTGGCATTTTTTTCATTTTGTCTCCATTTCATACTTAACTGATACAGTCAGTTAGCTCAGTCCTTTTTCTTCCCTGTGATGTTTGCTCTTGTCTTTAAAGAGACCATAGCTGCTTGCTTTTGTGTAAGTCAGCCTTCCAATTTTTGTTTCCTAAGAGAGGGAAGAATAGGAGTTTATTTTTTTTAAGGAAAGGAAAGTGTAGTATTTCAATTTTTTCATTTAGGATTACCACACTAACTAGGTGGCGCCACGAACTGCCACACAGCAATCCCCATAGCCAGGTGGCACTACTATTCACCCATTGGGCCCGTGCTTCCAGGCGGGTCCCCCGGGGCCTTTGACCCCCGGCCTCTTGGCCTTTGAATAAACGGAGTACGTGTTTGAACCTTGACCTGGACTGACGTGTCTTCTCTGCCGGGCGTTCCCGCCCTTGGGCTCCGCCGGTCCTCGCCTCACCACTTCGTCATGTGAGACCTCGTCCTTTTCCGCAGGCCCACGCAGGCCCTGCGCTTCTTTTATTTTCACGGGTGTCCGACTTTTTTTTTAATTACTACACGTGCGTCTATCACAATTCTATGATGCACATGGAAGTCACCAGACTAGCGCTCGCACTGCACTGGCTAGCGTTCTCGCCTGCAGCATCTACCAGTGTTGATATGCTACAGCACAGTGGTTCTCAATCATCGATGTTTCGCAGACCCCCTGTGGATCGGCGGAGATGATGGAGGACCCCGTTCGGGGTAAGGGGAGGGGAAATGTATAAGTTACATAAGTAAATATTTACTTAAATATAATAATTATTGAATAAATACAAACTAAGGGCTAGTGTGAAGTAGACATCTCTTATTGACATTCACACGAGAAAACGCGCCCGAAAATTAAAACACTTCTTCTCGACCTGAGAAAAGACAACTTTTATTGCCGGGCTTTACTCATGAGGCAGGGCTTTGCGGACCCCTAGAACGCTTTCGAGGACCCCAAAGGGTCCGCGGATCTCCATTTGAGAACCACTGCTATAGCAGGCCAAATGTACTCTGTCTAAACGTCTAACGTGAAGTCTAGTAGAACAATATGTGGACAAGGCATATGCTACAAGATAAACTTCCCCGATTGCTAAATAGATTAATTACCGAGAATACCGAACTGCAAAATATGTCGCTTAAAGCACCAACGGGATAGCTCAACTCTTAAACGACTTTGGCTTAAAAAAAGAAACAACTTCTGTAAGATTAAGAAGATTTGTAGCCCGTGGAAGTCTGTTCGTTTATTTCTAATCTATTTAGACCGTTGTTATATCTCCTTTGATCGGCGCGGTGGGGATGACAATCTATTTGCGTTTGTGTTTTGTTTGTTCATGCTAGATATTGAACTGCATGTCGACGTTTTTGCTATTTTCTCGCTAATGCTAGTTTCAAGTTTTGTTTTGAAAGCTGGCAATTGAAATGCATCTAAACTATCAATATTATTATTTTGCTTATGCTGGGCAACTGTCAATGCGGTGGACAGGGGCTTTGTCCAGCTGTCTTTGTGACTGACGTTTCCACTCACCTCCAGTATCGTGTACTTCAAGTACCTAATGCAAATAAAAAAATCACATCAAATCAAGTCAAATTCGCATTAGCTCGTTTTTTTATTATTTATATTTTAGAAAATGCATCATATTGAGCGCAAGGAAGATTAGCGGAATATATTATTCCGCTCGACTCCTTTTGGATTGCTCGCCGTTAAAAAGATCACGACATATGGAAGGTGCGAAGGGTCGTTAACGACCCCGAGAGTGAGGCAACGCTCACGGAGCAGACGACACTATTAGGCTAATGAGCCTTAGCGGCTCGTTGACCTTCTTAACCTTCGTAACGCTGCGTCTTTTACAAGCCAAAACCTCTCAGTAGTTCGATCATTGAAAACTCTAGTCTCCGCAGAAGGTGACATCTGATTGCAGCTCGAGGCAAAAATAAAACATTTACAAAGCTTTTTTTTTTTTTTAACCTGCGTTATTTTTAGTGGTTTTGCGAATTTCATTTACAACATTATTAACATTATTAAATGGACACTGAAGGCCCCTAAAAAATTGTGTTTTATTTTTTGCCAGGCGATTCCTTATGGTGTCAGAAGACATCCATATTAATATTTTGCTACAGCGTCACGTAAAGTTTTAACAAAATATAAAAAAAAAAACTGCTCGAAGCCGAAACCGAACCTGGACTGGGGAGGAAGAAGAAATATTAAGGACGAAAGAGTTGGCGGAAGTCACGTGGCTGTGCAACTATTTTTTCTTCAAGTCAACGTATTTGCGGCTTTTTAACCGTCGCAAAAAATGGGTATCATATTATTCCTTCTCTATTTTTAATATTGTGTGCGTGCCTTAGATGACCCATGACTATGATCATATTTTGTGGTTGTGTCTAAACCGTAGAAAACGACATGTGACTACGGAGAAGAGAGTGAGCGCGACTCGAACCGGCCAGTTCTCGGTCGGCAGTTTTGGGGTGGAAAGTAAGCGAATTTCGAGCCGCAAATTGTGCTGTAAGTAGTTGGGCTCTCATATGTCATGTGAATATAAAAACCTTGGACAGCGTAAGTACACCCTAAGTGACCCTTAAAGGTCCTTTCTTTCGCGATTCTGGGTCTAATCAAGGCCGAAGTTTCCTTCACGTTGCTGTTAGGTCACCCAATTCAGACATCTCGCCCAGGTGAAAATGAAATTCCCGTAGGCCACTTGAGGCGTAATGATGTGCGCTCATTATCTGTTTTTTTTTAACTTCATATTTTTGGTTATTAATAGTAGTGATGAATTTGAAATAAAGTTCGATTGTAAAACTTAGCAATGTAATAGTGGTACTGAAAGAAAAGGGCCGAGCGGCGAATACAAAAAGCGCTGCTCTCCTTTCACGTAAACGAGAAACGTGTAAGCTAGGACTGCAGCTACAGCCAAATAACACCGTCTTCGTACTCAATCTGAATAAGTATGGTACCCAATGTTTGTACCCCGAATCTCGTTGAAGGATGATAGAAGAAGACGGGGAAGGTTTCCGGCCTTTCCAAAAATAATGTTAATGGCGGGCCTTAGCTTTACGGGATTCCTTCTGAGCATGCTAAGCCTACTTATCTCTATGGCAAATTTATTGAGGGGACAGGGGTGGGGCGTTAAAGTACCGTTTATTAACAACAGAGCTATGTTTCCAAAGAACGCTGAAGTATATTGAACAGTGTTATCTTTTCCGAATTATATTCATCGCCCAGTTACGGTAAATTATGTAATTTGGCGAGTTCTTGCATGACTGTGAAACGATCAGTGCGAATACACGAAGTCTGATTATTTTGATCAAACGTATCGAGACATGAAATATATATGCACTTTTAAAACTGGCCGTGTGTCTAACATATAACGCATAAAACTTGGGGTACCCACGACTGACGTAGCAGAACCGCCGACTGAAGAAGCTGAGAATCTATGTTTCGACGCTTCGTTTGCACCTTAACCATTGATGAACAAAAAAAAATTTCTAAAAACATATTTTTAGTTTCTAAAAACTAAAAAATATACGATGTGGTACTGACTGCGGCATCAGTGGCTGAAATGCAACAACTTCTCGACATATGCACTCATGAGGCTATGGAGCTTGGCTTGAGATTCAACGCGGGCAAATCAGCGGCGGTTGTGTTCTCAGGCTCCCTCGAGCCAACACTCGGCAGCCTTCGCCTCGGCGGATGCGATGTGCCAATACTCGACTCATATAAGTACTTGGGCATCACGCTGTCAAATGCGGCAGACTACCTACAAGACCACCACACTTATCTTCGCCACGCAGCCACACGAGGAGCCAACATTCTCCGTAAGCGAAGCCTTTGGAGCTGCAATCGGTTCATTGTGTCCCGGGAGCTCTGGAAAGCGATAGTAGTACCTGGACTGACATTTTCGAATGCCGTAGTATGTGTTCCTGGTGATGTCCGAGCCCATATGGAACGCCGACAGAGAGAGATTGGACGCCAGGCATTGGGCTGCCACGGGAGGGTCGCCAACGAGGCAGTTCAGGGCGAGCTGGGCTGGTCCTCCTTTGAGGCTCGGGAGGCGACCAGCAAAATAACCTACTACGGGCGTCTTCGCCATATGGACAGCTGCAGGTGGGCCAGGAGGTTGTTTATGTACACTCACCTGACGGGGCTGCGGACACGCTGGCAGAAGCGCCTTCATCAACTTGAGCACAAGTATGGCTTTTTTCTGACCCCGTTGAAGCGTCATCAGAAAGGGAATGGGCGTCAGAGGTTAAGAAGAAAGTCCGTGACAACGAGGCCCAACAATGGCTCCGAGACGCACAAACAAAGTCGACGCTCAAAGTGTATCTGACCCACAAAACAACCATCGCATCGGAAGCACTGCTGTACGACAACAGCCTGGGCAGCCGCTTGTTGTCTGAGGCGCGCGCCGGGGCCCTCCGGACACTAGTTTACAGACGCCGGTTTGATGCTACGGTCACCTCGAGCGCATGTCGGGTCTGCGGAGGCTACGATGAAACGGTGGAGCACGTTGTGCTAGATTGTGCGGGACTTCAGCCATCCCGGTGCCCACGCCTGCAGAGCCCCTTGGTGCTCGCTGAGGCGTTGGGCTTCACAATTACTGAAATCGGGCGCAACCAAGCAGGCTCTGATGCACAAAGCTCTGCAGCTACGCAGATAAAGGGGCCTTCTAGCGGCCGGCACAGGCTTGTAGTGGCCACTAAACGAAGACTTGAAGATTGGTGGAATAAGATCCACTTCAGGGGGCACTAAGATCTCCTCGCTCCCAGGCTTGGGCACGAACTTAGTTCGCGCTCGCCCGTTTCAAAGGGAACAAGCCGCATCCTCATCATCATCATCATCACCGGAAACCTACAAACCCTATATTAATCTTAAAATGCACACAGTTAAAAAAAATGGTCTCAGACACAATTTTCCGTTTCTCGTATATATGTTTCTGGATTGATGCTTATGAGCAACATTAAGCACTTGCAGCACTAATTCACGTTGAACGACTGGAAGCAGTCTTACCTTGCGAGCAGGAACAGGTGCACCTGCAAGGTTTGCGCAGTAGAGGAAGATGTAGCAGGATTTGGAATAGTTGGAACTCTTTTCTTCTCGCTGTCTTGAAGCCAATGGTGTACGCCATTGTACCTCTCATCTACTGTCGCTTTTGGTTTTTGCGGACGAGTGAACTGTTCTGAAGATGCAGTTTCCTTAACTACTAAGCGCAGGTTTTCTCGTCCTTGCAACAGAGGGTGCTAAATTTACCGAAGCGCACGCGGCGCAGAAAAACAAAATAAACCATTCGTGATTCGTCGTTTTTGGGCAGCGCTGCGAATCAAAGGGTTAAGACGCAGTCGACGCGACGAGCAGATCAGGCCAATCAGGCAGCGACAAAAGCGAAAAGTTCGGTGTTCTTCCTGCCTCTGTAGATAGCATCGCAAAACCAATTATGTACGAGAGGGTCCAGCAGCCTACGCTTCTGGTAATGCGTGCTCGTAATTGGTCGCGCTTGCGAAAGCGTTCGCATTTACGATGAAACCAATTATGGATACAAAGTCTGAGATGTGACGCAGAGTATGGCGGTTTTAACAATCAGGAGATGTTCGGTGTCACAATGGAGACTTCCTTTTTTACGTTCAAGCACACATGCCAGGCCCGGCGATTGACCGAGCTGCCTCCGGTAGATCGCACAGCCATCTGGCTGACTAGGTGCACTGCGGGAGAGGGCAAAGATATTGGCCTTCGGAGAACCCCAACTTAGTTATTCTAGTAAGTGAGAGTTTAAAAGAGGCAACTGATTTTCGCGCTTGTTTCTTGAGATTGCTTTGTGGGCCATTTAATCTGTTATTGCCACAATCTGACTGGCCAACGGAGGGATAATAACATTCTTGAGGCTCGCGCTGCATTTTTTTTTTACTGCGACTATAAAGTGGCAGACCCCCCCCCCCCCCCCCTCGCGTATACTGCCCCGCGATACCCACCCAAATCACCAATCTACCGGCGCTTTGTTGATTCACTTCAGTTCCTTTGTTCCCTGACAACGCAAACGACAAGTATATATTGCGATTTCGCATTCAATAAACTCAGTTGTATGTCAGCGCTGCGTCCGTGTCACTTCTTTGTCTGGTCCTCGTCTTCTCGCGCTGTTTTTAATTCCGAAGTATGTACCAACTCGCCCAAGCCTCAACTTTGGCTTCGATCATGTGTGAAGGCCAAGCGGTATCGCCTTCCGCATGACCACGGAAACAAAATGAAGTATTTTCTTTTTTTGCCATTTCGTGACATTTCGATAATTATACCTTTTCCACTTTTGATTGGCTGAAATAATTGAAGGCTAGTTCGTTGATTGGTGTTCCAAGATCAAAGCAACGCAATAAACCACCATTATAAAGGCGGCGCTTATCCTGGGGTCCTGGTAGCAGAGTTTAGAGCTGTTGGTTTATGTACGTGCGTTCCAGAGCTTTTTTCTCCCATAAAACTGACTTACGTAATTTGATGAGTCCTCTCGGTCGACGCCGCACATCCCGAATAAACTAATAAATAAAGACAACCATAGGGCCCGGATCGAATCTTGCCCGGCAAAAAATAGTTACCTACGTTCCTTCCAGTAGTTGACGACCCCTCTTCTGCGAACGAGGGGTTTATACCGGAAGCGCGGGAAACGACAGCGCAGTAAATGGCGACCTCCCGGGCAACACGCCGGCCGAGTCGGGTCCCCTTGTTGACCGCGGCTGCGGAGGTTGAACGCCGTCCCCTGAGATATTTCCGGAGATGGTGATGGCGTACGCCTCGTCAGCAGACGGGAAGCCTTTCGCATGACCCTCGGCGAGTGCCCGTTGGGGCCGCTTTGGTTCACCCACGGGCCACGTTCATACAACACTTGCCTTGTTAGAACCGAGCTCTCGCAGTTTTCTTGCAGCGAGGGAACACAATGGCACATTGGCACCATCCACTTGGTGGCCCTGGAGCCGCATTTGACTAGAGCAGAAGGCGCTTTGCTGGTGTTTGCCAGATCAAATGTACGTAGTGTTTATGAGAGAGGGGTCGTTTATAACATTGTAAAATCTTCGCCGAGAGAAAAAGAAAGAATTATGCGCGTGAAAAATCGAGAAATATACGGAATCGCAACGTGTTCCAGCGGTTTGCTCGATACGACGGCGTGTAGTGTGTTATCGAAGCGAGATCTTAAGGGGCTTCCAGAGCTGGTCTCGCACTTCTGGGGCAGACTACGACCAAGTGCGACAAAACTGGTTTTTAAGCTTCTTTGTGACGGATTACGAGGGGAGCAGCGCAGCATTAAGTGGCGGTCGGCTTAAAACCCCTTTGTTGGATGGTCCGGTCGTCAGGTTGTAAGAGTGCGAACCAGCCTCGAAAGGCCAGTTCACACACCTTGCGTCTGACTACAACCGACTTTGACACGACCTGTTCTTAATGTCGTTATCCGTCGAGAACGGCTTCAAAAAAAAAAGAAAAAAGGTTTGCTTTGGATTTTAGAAAGTTGCAAGTGTGTGAAAGGGCCTTAAGGTATACGGTCGTAAGCAGTCGCAAGTGTACAAGCAGCCCAGAAAGGTGTTCATTTTCTCTTTCCTTCCGAGGCGGCCGAGCACAAAGCTACAGAATACTTTCGGTTCGGAGCACGGGAAGCAAAACGACACCGGGATCGCGTGGCCCCGCAACCTGGAGAGAGAAAAAGGAGGACGCCTTCTTCACGCTGAGACTCTCTGGGCACTTAGGAGCCTGTGATGACGATCGTGATTATCGTTTGGTTAGACTGATCAGAATAACGTTGGATCAGACTGTATGATTTAAGACAATCATGAGACAAGGGAAACGAGAAGGAAAAAACACGACAAAGTCTCACGACAAACACGACGAAAACTTGGTCGTGTTTGTCCTGTGTTCCCCCGTCTCAGGGTTGTCGTAAATCATGAACGTAAAGCAGCTCACTTGCGCCTTATCACTCATTTCGATTCTTTATGGATCAGACTGCCTTGGGTGGCGGTAATTACACGGGAAATTTCTGGGGTTGTAAGTCATTTGGCTGACGAGCAAACTCATAAACAATTTACTTGCAGTCACACCTTCTAAAAGTAGGCTCACAGCTTATAGCTTCGTGTATTTGCTTGCTGCGCAAATGCACTTTTATGCGTACAGTGAATTCACTCCGGAGATATAAGGCCCAATGAAAGGCATGTTTATTCGAATTCGATCCATGCTCCAACTATTTTGGGACTTGGACGAGACCCAGATTTTCTTTACTCGGCCTGCTTTCTCGCTCTTTGGGTTACTTCGAAAGTGATACTTGTTTGGGCGCTCGCCTTCAAAGCGCGCTGTCCGTCAATAGGTCTAAGCGCCAGCCTTTTAGGTGAGGCATGTCTGTAAGTGAGTGCGCGCGAATTTCCAGGTTATTCTAGCTTCGTCGCATGCAATGTACGAACGACCGGGCACCAAATGTGTTTTTATGATTATAAATCCTTGTTATTCAGAATCACTGTTAACAATGAGTAATAGTCTTTGGTTACATATCTGAAACTCACCACAAGCTTTTTTAGGTATTGTAGTTGTAGGTGCAATTGTAGTTGATGTTGCAGTTCAGGGTCTAGTTGTGGTTGTAGCTGTATTTGTAGTTGTAGTTAGGCGTAGTTATTGCAGTTGCTGATGCAGTTGTCCCTGATTTACAATAAGCGTGCAAACTAAAATTGCGTCTTAACTTAATAGCGTTGTCGGCGTAATTGCAGTAATAATTATAGTATTTGCGATAGTTGTATTTGTTTAGTTATTTTAGTTGACGTATTTTTTACTGGCTGTGGTTGTAGTTCTAGTAGTTTTCGTAGTGGCTGTAGCGGTTTCAGGTATTTCAGTGGTTAATGTAGTTTGTTGTTCTTATTGTTGTAGTTAGTTGCTGTTGATGCGGTCGCTGTTATAATGGTTGAACAATTGATGTTTCTAATATTTTCTGCAGATGTCATAGTTTCTGTTGATAGCTGTTGCATTTGAAGTTGTAGCATTGATAGTAGTTGTAATAGTTCCAGTAGTTGTTGTATGTATTTGGGTTGTAGTATGTATAGCTGCTGGTTGTTTGTTGTTTTGTTGTTGGGTGCAACATGACTTACTCAGGGTCAACATGGGTCTCGTCTCGTGCAACACTCGGAACGTGGGTTCAGGAATGCTGTGCCAGAAACTGGCGGGGCGTAAAACAACCATGTAGGAATCCCTGTCTCACTCAAGATGTCCTTCCTAATCTTCTGGTAGTTCCCCTCGCGCATTAGGTCCACTAATTGAATAGCGCCTCCTAGCGACTTCCGTATGTTGGGAGATGACTGGGAACCGGTGCTACATTCCTCAAATAGGGTGAACGCTCTTCAGTCAATTCCGAGTACGTTAAAGAGTGGTCCCCATAAAGAATGTCGGGCTTGATTTCGAGAAAAAAGTGCTCGTAATATTCCCAACCTGGGCAGCTTAGAAATTAGAACCTTGCACGCGAGTGTGCCTTTGCCTCGATAATACAAAAGGATCTGAGAATGACTGTCGATGGCTTCGTCATTGATGCATTTGCATCGCACACCTACAAAAGTAGAGTGCTTAGTGGAAAGCAAGGCAGCTCACAAGGGATTGCCGTCATGTTGAGCGTCGACGTAAATATCGCCGCGCCCGCAGCTGGCTAAGTAGGCAGCGCGGCCGTGGCCGAACGGTTATCGTGCTTACTTCCCGCGCGAAGAGCCACGGTTCGATTCCTGGGAGTGTCGCTACTTTTATTTATTCTTGCAATTTAGTGTTCTGGTGCATTCGAGAACTCTGTTGCTTGTTCGAGGTACGAATGTTCATAAATAGTCGGTTGCCGAACCTTCTAGGTCGATTGTTCCAGAAGCCAGCGCGTGTACACAAGGGCTCCGCGTGGCAATCCGCAGTCAGTCTCGCCCCAGCGTTCGACTCTGCTGTTACGCCGACTTCGACGCCAGCGACGCTCCGCTGTTATCTTCTGTTTCCTTTTAATTTTTGGGCACAAGTTCACCCCATTAATCGTTTCACTTTTCTCAGTTATTCCTTGTTAGTCACGTCGTCATTCGTGACATTTTGGTGGAGGTGCTGGGTATCAATCCCAGTACCTTTCGCAAAATGTCACGAATGACGAGGTGACAAACAAGGAATAACTGAGAAAAGTGAAACGTTTAACGGGGCGAACTTGTGCCCAAAATGCAGAAACCGCCGTCAAAGCCGGCAGGTCTCCTGCAGCCAATTCCTCCGTCAACTGCACCGTTCCAGCAGATCGGAATGAATCTCCTTGGTGCTTTTCCGCCGTCGATCCTGGAAAACCGGTAGATAATCGTCGCCACAGATTATCTCACGCGGTAGGCAGAAACGAAAGCCCTTCCTTCAAGGACTGCTGTTGTAGTCGCCAAGTTTTTCATCGAGTCCATCGTCTTCCGGCACGGCGCTCCCGCAGTTCTGATTACAGATCGCGGATCATTGTTCATGGCACAGCTGACTCAAGAAATTCTCCGGCTCAGTCACACCAGCTATCGTCGTACCACTGCCTACTACCCACAGACCAACGTGCTGACGGCGCGACTCAACAAGACAATCACCGACATGATCTATATGTACGTCGACGTAGAGCACAAGATGTGGGACGAGGTGTTGTCCTACGTCATGTTCGCCTACAATACGGCGGTGCAAGGGACCACTGGATTCACACCTTTCCAGCTGATACATGATCGGAAGGTAACGACCATGCTTGACGCAATGCTGCTCCATGAGCCAGACAATGAAAGCGACGACGCCCAGGTTGTTGCTCAACGGGCCGAAGAAGCCCGCCAGCTCGCTTGACTCCTGATTCAAGACCAGCAACGCGCCGACGCGGGCCGCTACAACCTTCGTCGCAGGGACGTCCACTTCCAGCCCGGATACAGGGTGTAGGTGTGGACGCCCATCCGTCGCCGCGGCCTCAGTGAGAAACTGCTGAAACGGTACTCTGGACCATACAAGGTACTTCGTCGCGTCGGGGAGCTAAACTGCGAGGCGATGCCCGACTGTACAGGCATCATCCGATGTGGACGACCTGAAGTCGTCCACGTCGGGCGTCTGAAGCCGTACTACGCTCGATAGGACTGTGGACCTTATGTGTGCCAAATGACTCCTTAGTTTGCCGTTCTTTTTATTTTGATTTGTTTTGCTTTTGTGTTGCATCGGGGAGATGCACTTTTCAAAGAGGCAGTAATGCCGCGCGCGCAGCTGGCCAGCAGGCAGCGGCAGTGGCCTAACAGTTATCGTGCTTGGGTTCGATTCCTGGGAGCGACGCGTCTTTTATTTCTTCTTGCAATTTAATGTTCTGGTACATTTGAGAACTCTGTTGCTTGTTCGAGGTACGAATGTTCTAGTCGCAGAACCTACTTTTTCCAGAAGCCAGCGCGTGTGCATAAGGGACTCCGCGTGGCAATCCGCAGTCAGTCTCGCCCCAGCGTTCAACTCTGCTGTTACGCCGACATCGGCGCCAGCGACGTCTGCTGTTACGTTCTCTTTCCTTTTTATTTTTGGGCACAAGTTCGCCCCATTAAACGTTTCACTTTTCTCAGTTATTCCTTGTTTGTCACCTCGTCATTCGTGACAATATTACTCTAAAAGGAATGTCCACGCATCAGCAATCCCGCAGACCAGTTGAACAGCAAACCACTGCGATGTATGAAGGATGCTAAGCGAATGACGTAAGGAAATTGTTTCAATAATTAAGTAGTCTGCTCTGTGACACGTGGCGTAAGTATCTGAATCTTCACGACTAGCGTCCCTAAACTTGAACTGTAAAAAATGTGCGTGGCCGGCTTCTTTTCTCGATCAAATGTTCACGTAGAATTTCAGTAATGGACTCGATAAAGGCTGACGTAAGCTTCGCGCATTCCCTCGTGCGCTCCTCTTCCTTTCACATACCCACTTTTGCATCGCCCCAATAACGCTCATTTGGTAGTCTAGAATAGGAATGCGCTAACAGAACTTCCTTCCCCACAGAAAATCGAGGTTGCACGTCGGCGAGTGATTTGTGTAAAAGTTAACGCGAGGCTTATTTTGTAGGGTGTAGGTTTAAGAAAACAGGGGAGGCGGTTCATCTTCTGAACGATGCACCATTAGCTTCTTTCTCGTCGACCTCTGCTGGCCTTGTTCGAAAAATTAACATACCCTTGTTATCACATCTCTTAGAGTGCCGCGCTTTGGCGCGCAATTATGGGCGGTTCAACCCAACGAAATCACCAAAACACAACAAAATCTAAGTTGTACGACCCTGGGAAACGCGCTGCTTGAGTCTGGGCAATTACGAAACTCCCGCAATAAGCATCGTTTGTGGGATGGAGTTCCACGGCGGCGAAGGGCTCTTGAGGCGAAGAGGGTCGCGTCTACGTTGCGAAGATGGCAGGTACCTTTCACCTGTTGATGAACGGCGCAAAGATAGAAAAGTCAAGGAGGCACCAGCATGGCTACTCACGATCTGCTATCCACGATTTACGCCATTTCGTCGAACTGAATGCTTGTTTAGAATCAGACAGTGAAGGCGGAGTCGCACTTCATGAGTACGTTTCGCGTCCACATCCAGAGCTTCGGCGAGCCAACCGCGTTTGTCAACGCAATAACCTGTTGCTTTGAAATAGAGCAGTGCGCATGCGCAGAACCTAGTTTTCAAGAGTGCTCCGCTAAGAAATCACAGCCTTCGCATGACGAAAGGAGTTGTTGACGCCGACAAAGACGCGCATATTTTTCTATGTCAAATGGCAAACAAAGGTAATGCCCCACGAGAGCGACAAACACGCACAACAGACACCGACAAGCCTCAAGCAGGCGCAGCATGCGAGCGAAGGCACCTTTGGCAGGCTTGGGGTCTCTCGGTGCTCGTCAAGAGAGTGATTTCAAGACTGCCGGAGATACGTGCATGGTGCGCGTGCTTGCTGCGCGTGCTTGCGGCTTGTCGGTGTCGGTTGTTTCTGTTTGTGTCGCCCTAGTGGGCCTCGATCATTACGTAAATGAAAAGCGCTATGTAATGCTGAGTGTAGATGGCATACAGAGATCCACCGCTAATGCCGCTCGAAGAGGGAAGACGCATTCGCAAAACAGCAAACACATGGCGTTGGTTCCTGCTTCGTGATTCACTCCTCCTGGATTCTCTCCGGTTAATGCCGGAATCTCTTTCGCAATGAAAATATCATGCCAGGCGAGAATCTATTTATTTGTTTTGTTGGATCTCTCGATTGTTCGTTCTTTTAAGATCGCGTTGATATGAGTGGACGCTCGAGCCTCCATGAAATTAGATGCGGTTGTGCCCATAACATATGGGCCTTTAGAGACAACTAGCTTTTCTGACAATGCAAAACCGCGAATTACGTAACGCGCGAATCTTACGTTGTTTTTCTTGCTTTTTTACCCGTTTTTTCAAAACAACGTGTAAGTTCTTAACGGGATTGTTCGGTCAAATTTCGTATTGAAGAAAACATATAGACCTCATTGTCAATGGCTGTAGGAGCATCTTCCACGACAAATCAGAATTTTGTGTGCTTCCCTGGACGAGTAATTATGCTCATGACACGCAGTGCATAAACGGCGTTTTTCTCTTCCACCTTCAGAGCAGCTGAGGCTCTGACGTAACATAACGTAGGGAACTCACCGAACTGGAGCGCCCTTCGAATTTTTTCCTGCGCGTGAGGCGCTACGACGTGGTTCACCCTCGGTGCTGCGCTAGAAACCCTGTGTGAATGAAGTGGACTCTTGTTGTGCGGTTGTCACGCTCCGCACTCTCCGCGAGCCTTTGCAGTGGCGAGTAAAATGGAACGCTCTGGTGCTTCGGGAGCATTGTGCTCCCACGGAGGAATGAGGCATAAGAGCTGACAATTGCCAGCCTGGTATGACGTCACATCAGACATGGAAGGGTAGCCATTGATACTCGCGACATTTGGCATGACGCTTCGCATAATTATCCCCGATTGATTACGACTAAATTGAGTTGTCCTTTAATATAATAAAAATAGCATATATTTATAATTAGTCTGGCCCGCCAATGTAGCCATCAAAGATCTTAAGAACGTCCGGTTTTCACCTGAAAATCCCTATTAATGAAATTGTCCGGTAGAAGTTTGTCTTTCATAAAAAATTAAATTATATTGTCCTTACTTTTTTAGAAATATCATTCTGCGGAATATTCTACTTTTTAATACTCCATCTGCTTAAGTAATTTATAGTTAAAAAGAGCCCAACTGCTCAGATTGTACCTGCAAAGCACACAGCGTTTTCGTTGGCAACAGGAGAAGCCTGACGTAACATCAAGCCTAAGAGACCCACCTCAGCTTCTGACTTCTGTCTCAGTAAAATAACTTCGTTGTAAGAAAGACAAGATTTGCGGTATTGAGGAAGCTCAATTCCTAGACGATGATATTTGTACGCACCATCAACCATAAGTTCATCAAAACCGTAATAAGACGGCACCCGCGACTCTGACGTAGCCATGCCAGATGTTACGTCACGACAGGACCGGCCATGCATACTTGCGAGATTAGGCGTGAAAATTTGTATTGGTCTTCATAATTGATTTAGCGAACATTTTGGTTTATTGTTAATAAATATATATTACAAATAACTATATTAACGCACTCTCTACTTGACCAGCGCAAACGCTTAGTAACTTACGGATATCACCGGACAATTCCTTTAAGCAAATACATGCGCGATGCAGCAAAGAACCACGGAACAAACGGTCACTTTTCTCATCACCATATTCAGTATGTCTTCCCATCGTTCCGGTGTGTCCCAGGGTCAATACAACAGTCCTGCGGACGACTGTTTGCCCGGAGAAGCGAGGATATGTGCACCCGTCTCCTGGGACACCGTTCCGAAATTCACCCGTCCCCAGCTACGCCCATAGCTCAGCCGCGACCCCGGTGAAAGTCGCGGGCTGGTCTACTTCACGAAATTTTACCGCTGGGAAATGTAAATGTCAGCCTTTGAAATGCAATATCGCGTAAAGTAGTGCACTCGCCGCGCGGACAAACATCGGGCGCGGCGGACGGACCTCAGAGCGAAGCGGAGGCTACGGTGCAGAAGCACCAACCATGCGTCAGGAACGCGTTGCGCCTCTCGCGTGTTCCAACTCAAACGGGCCAATTATTTGTTGGGGATCTACCGCGTCACTCCGATCTCCAACCGGCCCAACCAATCAGGCGTGGAGTTGAGATCCAGGCGCTGCACTTTCACACCATTTATTCGCCTGTATCGCGTTCTCTTCGGTTCATCGGCTGGAGTCGGACTGGATGGGAGCTGGCGTACTGCCGCTCGTTTTTCTACCGTTTGAGTTCGGAACAAAAATATGCACAGCGAGCTGGGAGCGGTAGAAAATTTTACCGTCCCCTTTTCGGCCACTTTCGAGATTGGTCGCTAGGAACTGCGACCGGCTGCCACATTTCCGAGTGTCTCTATGGCAACTTAAGAGCTCAATCCGTCTGCCGTTCTCTTTACTTTTTTTCTTTTTTTTATTTTTGTTTAAGGACGACAGGCTTCATGGCGCACCTTCAGCTCTGAGGGTAGCAGCCAAGGTAACACCCAGCGTTACTGTTTTCCTAGCGCATACAACCTGAACGGTCGAAGGCCGTTGCGCAGAGCCTAGTTTGCCCCCAAACCAATAGCGTAGAAATTTCACTTTAATAGGTATAAAACCTGAGATTGTGACATACAAACCTCACACCCTTCTAGTCTTTTCCACGACGAGGTTCTCAAAGTAGACGTGGGCCTTATCCCCGTGCCAGAAGATTAATGTAACGCGTAGCCACACCCACTATTTCCCGTTTCATGCAGCGCAACGTGTACCTAGTGGCCGCGTTCCAAAATCAGCGCGATCTCAATTTCGGTTAAAGGACTTGTACCTTGTAAAAGTACCTTGGCGTACAAAACATTACTCCCGCCCAGCGTTGTTCTACGCACGTTGTCAAGTAGGGCATGACCCGCCCAAGTTATTTGGATCCAGTCGAGTAAGATTTGGATCGCAGCCACTGATGCGACTACGAACATCTAGTACCAGCGCGAGCAACTGGTTCGAGCACTTGACGACTGTAATATACACTACAATATTAAAAAAATGAACGATGTTTACAGAATCTCTGTAATACGAAACTAGAGCGCATCTCTTGAGGAGGAAGGGGGCAGAGTACGGACGGGGAGGGTAGGCCTCTATTCCTCCTCCATACTCTGCTCTCCTCCTCCCGCTGAATTTGTTCATGGGTAACGTGACACTAAATCCTGTGACATCATTTTTCCCGCTAAATTTAGAGGGGAAACTGAATTTGTGTCGAGGTCACATAACGTTAATTTCGGCGCTAAATTTATCCGGTCAAGTTTCCCTCTGAATTCAGAGGGCAAACTCGACGTCACGTGACCTCACCACCAATTCAGTTTCCTCACTTAATTTAGCGGGGAAAATTACTTCACATTACTTTGGGCACACGTCACCCATGAACAAATTTAGTTTCCCCGCTAGATTTAGAGGAAAATTGAGGTCACGTGGCCTCAACACCAGTTCAATTTCCCGCTAAATTTAGCGGGTTGCTTACGCCGACGCTTACGCCAACAGCGACGCTGCGAAGCGGAAACGGGCGCCTAAAAGGCCCGTTCACACGTGCGTCGGTAGCGACCGCAACGGCCTGGAATTAACCGAAATGACCGTTCCAGATGCTGCAACCATCAGTTGCCATAGGGGCGGAGGACGCACGTGTGTCGTTCACGACGCAAGGAGTTGGAGCAAGCCCAACTTTCCCCGCTGCGTTGGAAACAACCGAAACAGCCGGAACGACAGACCAATCACAGGTCGAGGAGAACTGGTTGCGCGCGTTGCATGCCGGTCGGGGGCCGGCTCCTCCTATTTGCAAACATGGCGTCGGTGGTGATCTCCGTCGACGTGGACGGCGCAGTGAAAGCTCATCGTTCCGCGTGAAAGCGCTATCCTTGACGAATTTCCGTCGTGTCGCGATGATAACCCAAGACGTACTAGAAGGGAAGATCCACACCTACTCGTGCAGCAGATGTCGTGGCGGCACTCTCAAGACAAGAAACGCCCGTGCCGTCGTGTTTGTTTATTTCGACTAGAGTGGTGCTCTCTAAGCATTTGTGTCCTCGAACATCGCCCAGTTTCATCATTGGCGTATTTCATGCGTGTGCTCAAGTTCAAGGTGATAGTGGAGCGTACCATATAAAGATGCGAATTTTCACGCGTTTTCATCACCGGAGAAAAATTGATTAGTGTTAAGTAATCCTGAACGCTCGCAACGTCTATCTGATCACGAAATCATATTTCTACGTTGCTATATCGCTGCTAAGATTATCGTCTTTTATAATCGTAGAAAAGGCTGATAGCTGGCGGAAGATGGTAGATTCGGCAAAGTCGTGCATTAGAGTCGTGATCAGGAACGGCGTACTGCATCTTTTTTCCTTTTCTTTTTTTTCATCCACTACCCTGCAAGCCTATCACGAAAAAAAATAAATAAAGCATCAGGCAATAGAAAACTGTCTGTCTATATTCTGTTACGGCGTGAGTGGCAGTACGTCCCCCTCTTAGAGACACTGCTGAAACACCTGACGGCGGCGTAGAAGCGGTCGCCGTGCTGCCGACCCGCTGCTTGTTGCAGTGGTTGCAGAAGGTGTGTATGCGCTGGCGCAAACGGTCGTTCCGGTCGCTCCGGTTGCAACGGACGCAGCGCGCTCGTTGCACTGTCACAACCAGCCTTAAGAGCTCCGCTCTGAAAACAACCAATGCGTCAGCTTTTCCGCAAAGCACCGGTTGTTCCGGTCGCTGTGATCTACGCGTGCGCCCGACGAGCGACGAGGCGCAAAACGGGTCTATATCGCATGAGCGAATGACGTTTTAGCCAACATCGGTCATTTGAGCTAATCGACGTTTTAGGATCGATTCGCTGCGTCTCTCTTTTCCCGCTGCGTTCACGCCGCTTCACGGCGACAGTCTGCGGCGGCTCATTAACATTCCAAAGATGTTCAACCACCTGGCCCACCCGTAAACGCCGCCTCGTGGGGAGCGACAATTCGCTAAGTGCCTTTCCATGAAAACTCGGAGGTCGCCGAAACGTCGTTCTACCAACGGAGTGTCACCCGCGAAAAAGACACTTTGGCTAGAAAAGGCAACCTACGCAGCGACGATGGGCATGGCGATTCGTTCGCTCCGTAGCTCTGCGCAGAGCACGCCGCAAGTCGTCGTTTTATTCGTCTCGTAAGTCGCTGGGCTTGGTCCGTATATGTGTAGGGTTGCACAATGCGGAGCTAACAGTGGAAAACGAGCCAAAAATGTCGATGCCTGACCTATAAAAAGCTCGAAATTTCACCGAATTTGCACTGGGCCGGTCACTTTTACCTTGTGAAATTTCGAGGCGTACTTTTTTTCCTGTAAGAAATGAGAGCAACAAACTTACCAAAGTCAATGTCGGGTCTGTTCGCAGACGTCCGAGCTAACGACGCTATTAACTTACGGCGCCATCTCTGGATAGGCGCAGAAAGCAGACAAAATATTGCGTCGTCTGCTCGCTGTGCCTATCGGGAGATTGCGCCACAAGTTAATGGAGTCGCTAACCCAGCCATCAGCAGCGAACGCGCACGGACTCTGTGAAATTGCTGCTCTCATTTTTTGACAGGAAAAGAATTGCGCCTCGAAGTTTCACAGGGTAATACTGACCTGCTGAGTGCACATTCGTAGAAAGATTAGGCTTTTTATGTGCTGGTGTCGATTTTTCTGGCTTGTGCCACCGTATATTGCGGAGACCAGTTCACTGCGTGCTGTGTGGGAAGCTAGACGCTTTAGGCGTGTTTGAGAGATTAGTGCCAGGGACTTGACCGGAGCGTTGGAAAGGAAGAAATTAGACTTTCACGGGCGCATATACCCGAGGCATACGAGATTGCACAAGCAAGAAGTGTACTAAACGTACAAAGATTCATGACCGTTTCCTATAACTCCCAACAACAACACAACAAAAGAAAACGTTCCCGTGCGAGTCGCTTCAGCCAGCTCAGGAAAGCTACACACTTGATGATTTGTTGCAGTATCAAGACCGGCCTAACGAAAAATACAGAAAAGGCTCCAACATTTAAGCTTTCCTGTTCACCTGACTGCCGCACTGATTTATGTTGCTCCATATGTTGCATAATATTGTCACGAATGACGAATGATGAAGCGGCGAATAACTGAAGAAACTAAACGTTTAATGAGGCGAAATTGTGCCCAAAACAAAAATATAGAAAGGCTAGCGTCGCAGGCGTTGATGTCGGCGAAACTGCAGGAACGAGCGCTGGGGCGAGACTGACAGCGGCTTGCCACGGAGGCCACCTTTTGTAGCCGCGTGGATCTCATGGAACATTCGGCTTAGAACGTTCGGTGCGCAGAACATTCGCCACTCGATCAGACGAGAAAGTTCTCGAATTTGCGAGAGCGCCAAGTGGAAAGTAGAAATAAAGTAACATTCCGCTGCCTGGAATCGAACCCAGACCTTAAGCGCGACAGCCAAGCACGGTGACCATTCCGCCACGGACGCGCTTGTTCAGCGACGCGCGTGGCAATATTATGCGAGGGTGAATGGATTTTACGTTGTCTGATAACATATTAACCTCTTTGTGAACTTAATACAGTTTATCTGATTTTTTTTAAAATATTTTTGTTGAGTTTTGACTTTTCTTTTTAATATTTTTTTTTTGGCAATGCACTTGGTTTTTTGAAGCCGTGTAATTCCCCTTTCTTCAAATAACATGCGTTTGTGGGTAGATATCATGCGCTAAAAAAAAGAATTAAAGTTTAACCGTATTTTTTTTTTCTTGTTAGAAGACACTGCGGGCAACTTCTAAAAAGCAATGATCCCGGACCAAAAATTTATGTCGCTATGCGACCCCAAAATCGAGCTCTCGAATACGATTCCAAACGTCTGAGGAAGAAACTAATTTTAAGAAAGCGCGGACATGGACATATAAAATCAAAACAAGCTACATTCAAATGTTTAAAATAATAATAATAAAAAAACGAGCACAAGAAAAAATATGTTTCGAGCTGTCGCAGCATTTGAGGAGGAAAAATGAAATAATGACAAGACTCCACGGACCGTATATTCAACCGTGCGAAAAGAACGAGCGAAAGAAAGAAAGAGAAAGCCTTGCGCAACGACAAGGACGAGACTACAGCTCCAGGCGATCGAAGATGTCTGTCGGACACGACAAGACGACTCGAGGAAGGTGACAAAATGGGATCGGGTTGAACGATCTGGAAGGAAGCAAAACACGAAAGGCCCCTCGCGTGTCGGAGAGCTTCGAGCGAGAGTCAATAGGGGGACGCTGGTCGTTAAACACGACACCCACGGGGACGGACAGAACAGGTCAGCCACGCGGTGATCGCACACCGAGAGGTGCCTGCCCTGCCGGCCACTCGGAGAAGTCATGCTCGGCAAACGAATGTAGAAGGGAATGAACTTCTCATGCGTGCTACAGAACTGGTATGTACACTAGGAACATGAGTGCACCAAAAGTGTGCAGAGTGTCTACTGTCAATGAAGAAACTGCACGTTCACGACCCCTGGGGCACGAGAATGTTGACAACGCCAAAGGTCAGAGTAACATAGAGAGTTCGCACTCCAGAGAAATGCCGTATGATGCACTTCTCTAGTACGCACTAGAGAAAGCTCTTGACTGCTCTAAAACAGGAGCAGTGTCATGAGTGTAATCAAGTCGTCGAAATTCACAGCGTGAAGACGTTAAATAAAAACGACAGGGTTGCCTTTTACCGTGTCTTCTTTTTAATTATGCTTCATTCGCCTGCACTGAAGAGGATTTTTATTCTACGTTTCTCTTGTTCAGCGTTCATGCGGTATATAATCATCGCGAAGAGCATGTTTTCTCATCAGCTCATGGGAAAAGTTTCACACATAAAATGAGCCGCCGTAACGGCAGTGACGTAACAAGTCCTACATAACAACCAACGCAGTGACAATGTGTTTTGTTTTTTTTCGTAAACGGATCTTAGTCCTTCATGGGAATCCGAACTCGGTCGCAACAATTCTTCCCTTCCAACATCTCGCGCGCCGTCGTATACAGATGATGACTGAAACACATTTTTATGCTTTAGCCATCGTCGTTGACTCGATGATGCTTAAGGCGGCGGTCCCACGGTGGCCATCCTGAGCCGGCCATTAGTTCTACCGCTAGATGGGGACACCGCCCCGTGTGGCTGAAAATCTTCCTCGAGCAGGGGTGTCGAGGTTCCTCCTCCGCTCTCAAGGCCCGTTCACACACTTGCGACCTCTTAGAACCTTGTGCCTCGAAACCTCTTAACATCTCTTACGACGAGAGGACACACTGGCGCCGTCAATTGGGTAGCAGTGTAAACTTGGCGGTCCGGCATATTTTCTATTTCTCTCGCGCATTATCCTTTCTTTCTGGGCTCCAAAAAACTTTTGTTGACGCTATAAACGAGACTTTCTCCTGGGTATTACGCACATTTGACCTCGGAAATCCCGCAAGACCTTCGCTCTTGTGAAATGCAGTTCCGGGGTAACCGCATAGATGGCGCCAGCGTGCCTGTGTGTGTTCTCGTCCTAAGAAATTTTAAGAGGTTTCAACAGGTTTCGTCTCTCTCGGTCGTAGTCGGTTGCAAGCGTGTGAACGGGCCTTTACGCACCCCGTCTCTTCTGCTCGCCAGGTCCCGTAACCACGTTCACCGCGTGCTCATGCCCGAATTGTGCGCAGTATTCAAAGCACGCGGTGTCCGGCTGGCCCAGACAGCTTATGTCTCTGAGGTGCCGAGCTGGGTAGGGTTTGATCTTTGATAGGGGTTTGCGGTGTGGACACGGTGGCTGTGGACCGATATCCACACGCCCTCGCGAAAACGAGCAGCCAGCGGGGGAAAAATCGTATGATTTGACTTTGCCGATATTCGCAACTTTCAGCGATGGTGGTACCGCGGTGTGAGAATCGCGCTCCCTAGTTCCTGGATGATTGGCCTCATAATAAACGGGCTTGCCTACACCTTCTTGGCATGAAAAATAATGTAAGGAAAGTAAAGAATAAAAAACCGCTTTCGCCTGCATGTCCTAGTTTTTATTTTAAAAATGGTAAAAGATTGAGCTTTTTGGCGCCTCTCATCTCCTTCACTAACTTCCGAGTCACGTACGCTGTGAAGTCAATGGGGAAGGCGCGGGGTTCCTGTGAAGCTCTCTCTTTAGAGCAATCAGTGAGCGGCGAGAACTCATCCGCTCACGACCGCGTGGCCACGTGCTGGCGGGCAGCGCGAACAATATGGTGAAAGGAGGAAAGTCTCATCCGGGTCTGGCCATACCCGTCCCAAATGCTTTGCCCGTCCGGCCCTGTCCTCCCTCCCCCTCCGGCTTTTGGCGGCTGTTCCGCTGCTGACGGTTTTGTGGACCTAGGATAGATGGCGCCGCTGAAACTCCGTATAATAAAAGTTTTGTCGATGATACCAGGTTTTTGACGCATTTATATTTATGTTGGAACGACAAGATTTATAGAAAAGTTACTTTTTATCGAGCAGGTATTCGCACAACTTGCTATCTTTCTACAAGATTCTCCATTGATGTCATGCCGCGTGTTTCTCATGGCCGCCGCTCGCGGCTGCAGTTCGAGGAATATTCTAGTTTTTGCCTCGCGATTACGCGGCGGAATCGCAACATTTCGAAGGAAGGAGGTGTGTTTTCTGTCCTTTGTGACAAGGTGAACAATGTCAAAAGCAGAAAACGCCAGTTCTTTCAACATTAAAATTGTTGCACAGCTCCTTTAAGGGGGCCTTCGACAACGTATCGCATGACACGATACTTGAAGGCCTAGCCCGTGCCCGATGTGGGAGACGAACGTACGAGTACGTAAGTTCGTTCCTCAAGGACAGGATCGCCACCCTAGAAAAAGGAGACCAACGCTCCGATTTCATACTCCTCACCGGCCGAGGAACCCCTCAGGGCTCGGTCCTCTCGCCCACTCTCTTTAACATCGCCATGGTGGGGCTCCTCTCGATCCTAAACAACATCCCGAGAATTCGACTCTCACTTTATGCGGACGACATTACCGTCTGGGTCGAGAGCGGCTCGGACAGAGAGATCCAGGACGCGCTGCAGACGGCTGCGGATGCTACCCAGGAGTACGACAGAGCGGCCGGACTGTCTTGCGCTGCGGACAAGTCGGAGCTGCTTCTGATCCGTGGTATGGCTAAGATCAAAATCAACGAGGAGATTACTGTCTCCATCGACGGTAAACCCATCCCGAGGGCAAAGAGTCTCAGAACGCTGGGCCTCCAACTACAGACAGACGCCAAAGCGTCGTTTGCTGTCCAAGTGCTGAGCAAACAGTGCCAGCAGATTGCCCACTTGATCCGAAGAGTCACTAGCAAAAGTAGGGGACTCAAGGAGGAGACACAGTTAGGATAGTTCAGGCTCTACTGGTCAGCCGCATAGTCTACCACGCGCCCCTCCAAACTTTTCGCCGAAAAGAAATCGCTGCCCTTAACGCCACTTTTCGCATGGCGGTCAAGACAGCCATTGGCCTCCCGCAACACACTTCGACCGAGCGCCTACTCCAACTAGGCCTTCACAACGCGATAGAGGAGCTGACTGAGGCACAGTCGATTGGACAGAGAACCCGGCTCGGCCAAACTAAGGCCGGGCGGGCCCTACTTCGCAGACTGCGCTATCGGACTCCGGCATCCTCCCTTGACGAGGGAGATCAAAAACCCGCGCCTCCGGCGATCGCCGCAGAGTTCGGGTAATGCCCATCCCCAAGAACATGCACCCGCAAGTCAACGCGGGCAGGAGACTCGCACGGGTCCGGTACCTACGCAGACGACATCACAGAGACCCTGACGTACTCTATACGGACGCTGCTTCCTATTCTTCACCCTCGGGCGGCAAATGCATCCCGGTGTGCGACTCGGACGGCAGGAATGCGACTTCGGCATCCCTGAGGGATTCCCCTCCTGCGTTGAGGCCGAGGAAGCGGCGATATCTTTAGCCATATCAACCACCCAGTATAGAGCAGAATTTGATTGCAATACCACCGTTACCATCATAAGTGATTCTCAAGCCGCGTGCAAGGCCTTTGCTGGAAACTTGCTTTCTACCTGAAGCAACCAAATTCTATCCAACCTCGATCACACAAGACTGCCTCTGGTCCGGATAGTCTGGACATCCGGCCATGCCTCCCTTCCCGGCAACGGGAGCGTAGACGCCCTAGCCCGAGGATTAACTATCCGGGCTTTGCGTAGGGAAAGGACGACAGTTGGGGACAACACTAGCCGCGAGGACGAGCAGGAACGCGAACCACAGACACCGCACCTATAAACCTTCAATCATGTCACCGAGTACTACCGGTCGCAGCGGAAAAAGTACCCCCACCCCACAAGGACCTTAACAGGCAGGAGGCCTCCGAATGGAGGAAACTCCAGACTAACTGTTTCCCTAACCTCCTTCACCTTCATCGATTCTTTCCTGACAGGTACCGGAGCGTATGCCCGGGCTGTCAATCACCTGAACCTTCCCTCTACCACTGTACTTGAGCATGTCCTTTCCCTGTCGGGTGGGAGTCATGCCCGTTCCTAACCCCACTACAACCTCTTTGAAAGCCACTCTACTGAGCTCACGGCCCGAGCGGCAGCGAGCGCTGCTCGAACGGGCGAGACGGGTAGCGGTGGCCTGCGGGGCCTTGGACTTGGGGACCTGACCCGGGGGCTTCAGCACTGAACATACTCAATTAAAGTTTTTACCACCACCACCACCACCAGGACGTCAAACTTTTGAGAAGTGGTGATCTACATTGGCCTGTCCTTCTTATTGGAGGTCCTCTCTCCTCTCAAGTTTCAATCCAATGTCTCCTTCGGCATGACATTGATTTCATGGCACCGATAACACGAACACTACCTCCTCTTTGAAATTTTTTGTTTGTTTGTTTCTTTATTTTAAGGGTGAAAACTGCTTTACTCTTTGGGGACTCTCAGCGGTCCTAGGCCGGACACGAGGGAGAGCGGAGATGAAATTACGAAACACAAAACTCCGCCCCCGCTCGAAGCACTGCGTACGTCGCTTTTCTCTTCCTGGGGACAGGGATGGCGGTAAAATTGTTTATTAGGCCACTTCTTTCTTTATAAAGAGAACCGTCGGTCTAGATCGAAAAGATCAATCAACCTCAGCCGCCCCGTTGAGCGGCGTTGCTTTCGCGTCCAGACTAGCGCCACCAAGTGGCCAAAACACCCCGTCGGCTGGAAGAGCCACTCCATTTCGGATGTGCCGAAGCGAGCGGTTATAAGGTCAGCATAAAAATAAAAGAACAGATTAAAAAAAAAACTATTTTGATTGAAAACGTGCGAAGCCAGGAAAATATATCGTTACTTGCAAGCAACATTCTTTAAAGTAAAAAAGAAAAAGGTATAAACAATAGAAACAGGCCTCAAAGAAAACTTGCGTACTTTTTAGAAGGATTGACAAGCTCAATATGCACGCGTGCACGGCGCATGCGCGCTGATGCAGGAATGCATCGATTGCAGTAGCTGCATCCTATTCCTTTCCAAAGGGTGGAAGGTTGCGCCGCCTAGCCTAAATGTTTTTAAATTCCGTTAGTCCTGTTACATAATCAACTCGGAATTTTCTGCCCAGTGGTAATAGCAAAACTCCTCTCCGTGACGTTTTGAACCATACTTCGTGGCAAGTATAGGACATTTCGACATATCTTGCAGAAAAAGAGCGTTTGACCAATGGCATCTAGAAGACAATCCTGAGCCCGCTTGCATGCGTCGGCATCGACGCCAGCATGTCTCCAAGCGTCTCACAGAGCACGATGCCGGTGTGCGGTGAATCCAAGACGGGTGTCCCTTTCCGGCGGCTCTCGTCGAACTTCGGCGTGTTTGCGACGCGTCGGGGATCGACCAATGAGAACGCGACGCGCAGGCTTTAGCTTCTAGGTGCTGTTGGTTTGACGCCCTTGACTCGGGGTATTCCTACGGGGGATGCTTTGTAGGGGAGGGATGTGCCTGACGATCGACGGAACCAGCGGGACTTCCTCCCCGACTACGGCATTCACACAAACGGTGGGGACGGATGAAGGGTGGGATGCTAACAGCTCTACCCTTAACAACGGGCGGTGGCTCGCGCCACCTAGCTTTTAAATTAAGAACCAAAAGGATGACAACTTACCTTTGCCAATTATCTTACCCTCTGCTCTTTCGTAACTATCACCAGGCGGTGTGGGATATCATTAGTTTGATCGTTGGAGGATTGGTAAAAAAAATCTAAAAACATCCCCCCCCCCCTCGGTTCTTTGCCCCGGCGAGAGAGTCGTCAATTTTCCTCTGGTCAAACTATTCGGCGTTACCCCGGTACCGGGCCCATTGGGAGACGGTGTGGGGCCTTTGGTCAGCACTTCACAAGGGAGGGAGCCCCAATTTTCCTCTGTCCCTATTCACAGCTGATCAGTTAGTTCTACGTCATTCAATTCTCCCTCGATATTTTTCACCAGTCTTAGTTCTAATCTCCTCTTTGTTATTAAAATGCACTTATTATTCATTCTTTCATTCTCGTCTGCAAACCCCATTGCGCTCTGGCCAAATCCATCGCCCCCTCCGGAAGGGTGGGAGCAAGCGCTATGCACCTCAACACCATATGTATGTATTGTCTCGTCTTTCCCTTGGCATACGGCACACCGCGTATCCAGAGCCGTTAATAACGAGAGAGTTCGGCCAATGGGCGGAGCTTGTTGCCAACTAAAACCAGCGGATTTCGCGATAACACAAAATGGCGTTACTTCTTTATTTCGTTTATTCCTGAGAAATCGCATAGAGTTCCTATGAGCCGAAGCCACAAAATGGCGGACAAAGGTAGTCATCCTCCGGTAGTCAGACTACGTTGCTGTGGTTGCCAGACTGTCAAAATCTCCTTAAGAATGCCAAATTTTTCTCAGTACAAACGGCTCTGCGCGTATCCATTTCCTCATTCTC
>JAZHYW010015424.1:0-159175 GCA_037355805.1 Ixodes ricinus
GCAGTCGTCCATCGCGTTCGGGTTCGTAGCAGACATTGTTTTCCCACGCGCCGCCGCTGCTACCTGCTAGCAGGAGTGTGTGTTCCTCGTTAACGTATTATTCTATCACATTTCTGTTCACAATCATTTCATAATTTGCTACTTATATATAATCAATTTTTTATAATGCATTAAACAAGCAATATTCATATATCTGATTTTTATTTTGAGTTCGTGGGTCCGAGGCTACTGCCTGTAGCTGTAAGGGAGCTTAGCGAGCTCCGTTTAACACAGGACCTCCCTTAGCGAAAAAGACCTTTATGAGCCGTGTGATCACGATCTTCAGCTTCGTTTACAACAGGTACCTCTGCCAAAGGTACCTTTACGCTGCCATGTGAATTTTAGACAGACCCGGAGAAAGGATCCCCTAGAAATCAATTTTTATGCAACCACGCGTCTTTATCCATTCAATGTTCATTCTCATCATGTGAACAATATATGGTTCTGTATTCTTGGACCGGGTTGAACATTTTTTAGAAGCACAACTAGGCGTGTCCCATACAAGTGGTACACATTTCAAAGCAAGGCGCTTTGCTGCAGCAGTCGTTCCGCTTTTATGTCGACCCTTGATGCACTTTGTGCGACAACCCGTTCGGCTTAGTAAAATGATTGTTTTGATGAAGCTTTTGCGTACTTTTGTAGTCGTCTCCGCGTTTGATACCGTCAGCAGCCTTATACCCAAATCACACGGCAGCGTAAAGGTACCTTTAGCACAGGTACCTGTAGTAAAGGCAGCTGGAGAACGTGATCACACGACGCATAAAGGTTCCCTTTAGGTCCCGTGTTAAACGGAGGTCGCCGAGCTCCCTTTACAGCTACAGGGAGTAGCCTCAGACCCAAAAACTCAAAATAATATCACAGATATATAAATATAGCTTGTTTATTGCAATATAACAAATTAAATATATATAAGTATCATATATGAAATGATTGCGAACACAAATGAGACGGAACAATACATTAACGATGAACGCATACTCTAATACCCAAATCACACGGCAGCGTAAAGGTACCTTTAGCCCAGGTACCTGTCGTAAAGGGAGCTGGAGAACGTGATCACACGGCGCATAAAGGTCCCTTTCGCTAAGGGAGGTCCTGTGTTAAACCAACGCCTCCTGTACTAAGATGCCTGTCATGAGAGCGGCGAGCGTCCTGCCGTGCCCTCTCCCTTTTTCCTCCTCCCCTTCACCGAAACGACCGCGAGGGGCGCTGCTAACTGACCCTATCGCTCGCGGCCGCGAGAGCGCGGGAGATTTGACGTCTGCTATTGTGATACCACTAGGGGTGTGCGAGTAGTGCTTCAAATCGAATAGTGCAGTGTTGTCCCTGGCGTTAACAGCGCAAAGAGAGTGCGAAGGCTATGAATGATGTGGTGCTGTACAGGCGGAACAGCGCACCAGCAAAACAGTTACTCCAGTCCACGCACACAAAAGAAAGACAAACTTACGCAGCGCTGGCTCACTCTTTGGTATATTTACACTTTCGTCTTCGTCTTCTTTTGGTATTATGGTCTAGGGCCATGGAGAATAATTGGGTCTTTTTCTTCAAAAGGATGCTAAACAGTAAACCAAAGACTGAAACTAAAACTAATGTTAAAATAAATAAAATTAGCACTCAGTTGCGAGCGGCCGGCCGCGCCAGTTGCGCCGAGATGGCCGAGCGCCCAGCAAGAGTTGCTGATGATGATGTTGTTGCTCGCGCCTAGCGGGTCGGAACTGAGCGCCACCTAGTGGCGTTTGGCTACAATACGATGGCAGACCGGCCGCAATGGGAGAGCGAGCCACCTGACAGGCATCTTAGTACAGGAGGCGTTGGTTAAACGGAGCTCGCCGAGCTCCAGGGAGTAGCCTCGGACCCACGAACTCCAAATAAAAATCACAGATACATAAATATATCTTGTTTAATGCATTATAACAAATTGAATATATATAAGTAGCGAATTACGAAATGATTCTGGACACAAATGCGATGGAATAATACATTAACGAGGAACGCATACTCCAGCTAGCAGGTAGCAGCGGCGGCACGTGGAAAAGAATGTCGGCTACGAACCCGAACGCGATGGACCACTGCGAGCTGTTTGTTCGAGCTTCTAGACGATGTCGTCCGGTACTCTCCCGCCCAGGACCTTTTATCCTCGTCGTCGCCCATTCCTTTCGATAGCGTCACTGGCATGTAGAGTTGTTGAAATGATAAATAATGGTCAGAAAGGCGCCAGAGACAGGAGCCAAGCAATGGCGACCATCACTGTTCTCCACCTTTATTTCCTCTTCTTTTTCCCCCAATCTATCAACAAACTTCCACTAGTGCCACTAAATAAGCTACGCTTCAGAGTAACGACACTTGGCCATATTGTGGCTTAAAATCATGGTTGCCAGTTATCTGAAGCTTTATCTGAAATCACAGGAAACGCTTTTTCCGTCCTCCACAAATGTTTAAACAGTCCGCGACAGAGAAAAGCAATATCACATGAGCTTCCTAACACCGAATCGAATGCTGAGGAAGTCGCACTTTTGAATCATGACGATCTGCAGTAGCGTCTGCTCTGCACAAGCCCCAATATGGCGGCGCCCACAACAATGTCCGGGAACGGAGTGCCGATACTCTAAGCGCAGCTCATTTAGTGGCTCTAACTTCCACCACTACACTACAAAAACTGCGCGAGAAAGCGATTTCGAGGAATAATTGTTTATCACGTGCTCCTCTCGCGGTTTAGCAGGAATGCAATCGACATCAACTTAAAGTGCTCCGTTTAATTATCGTGTGATCAAGAACGCCATTTACGACAGGTACCTTCAGCTAAGGGACCTAAGCTAAAGGTACCTTTACGCTGCCGTCTCCGGGCCAAGGTCCTGCAGTTGGATGCGGGGCACCCTGGCGTGGAAAAGACCAAGATATTGGCACGGTCGCACGTTTGGTGGCCTGGCCTGGACCAGGACATCGCTCACCTGGTGCAAGGCTGCCAGGTTTGCCAGGAGCACCAGCAAGCCTTGCGTCACGTGGAGATCACCCCCTGGCCGTTCCCACAGCAGCTCTAGTCCCGCCTGCACGTGGATTTTGCGGGACCCTTCAAGGGCCACTACTTCCTGGTGGTAGTGGACGCCTTCTCAAAGTGGGTGGAGGCACTGCCAGTCACCACTCCATCAGCAAGCGCGACCATTGCGGCGCTGCGGCATGTCTTCTCGGCGCAAAGATTGCCGGACATTATTGTGTCTGACAATGGTCCCCTTTCGCCAGCGCCAAGTACCTGGACTGGCTGCAGAAGAATGGGATCCGTCGGATGCTGGTTCCGCCGTACCACCCCGCTTCCAATGGTGCAGCCGAGCGGGTGGTACAGACCATCAAGAACAAGCTCAAGAAGAGCCAGCCCGGGGATTTCCGGACACAGGTGGCCCGGGTACTGTTCCAGTACCGGACCACGCCCCATGAGGTCGCTGGCCGTGCCCCTGCGAGCTTCTGCTGGGCCGGATGGTCAAGACTTCCTTGGACGTCTTGCATCCGGGCCTCCGGTCCACGGCGCTCCTGAAGCAGCTGAAGCAGAAGCTGGCTGCTGACCGAGGGTGCCGTCCCAGGCCTTTGCCGGAGCCGGGAGCGTCGGTCTACGCCAGGAACTTCCGTCCTGGCCCACCTTGGTCTGCCGGACATGGGGTTTCTCCAGCGAGCGCCTCGTCGCTACTGGTCCGCATGCCCGACGGGACCACCTGGCACCGGCACGCCGACCATGTCAGGCCTCGCTTCGAGACTGGGCTTGTACCCTCGGCCGTCGCTTGGGAAGACCAGCCAGCAGGGGGACCAACGACAGCACCTGACGTGGCCAGTGGAGCGCCACCCACCACGGAGGCGACAAGCGTCGCCAGTCCTGTGGCACCAGTTAAACCTCACTCTCAAATCCGGTCCCTGCGGCTCCACCGGATGGAGCGCGACCGGTTCAGGCAGCGCCCGGCGTTACCAAACCTGGCCCGTCGACACCAGTGACCAGGCGGAGTACGCGGCAGCGACGGCCACCTGACCGTTACTCGCCTGGGTAACCTTCGTCGTCGACCGGTAGGACTTGGCACGACCAGACGCCGAGCCGGTGTCGGCCGTATGCATCGTTTATTCTTTTTTTTTTTTTAGAAAAACAAACTGGGGGGGGGGGGAGGGATGCGACCAGTATGTAGCGCCCCCTCCAGTTCACCCGTCGATGGCCGCCAGGCTCGGCGGGCAACATTGGTCACCGCGCCAATAAACGCCGTGGAGCGCACGCCGCCACGGTCAGTCATCGTTCACCCTCACAAGCAGGCTGCGAATCGTCTCTCCTCGGCGGGTGCCTCGGCCCCTTTCATCCATGTTCTCGAAGAATCGTGACAGAGAGGCGGGAGCGGTTCCCCCGCGGTCGTTAAGAAACGTCTCGGGTTTCGGGAGTCTGCTCGGACAGATCCCTGGGATGGCCCGTTCTTGGAGCTGCTTGTGGCTGTTAAGCGAGTGTGCCTGTATATAGAGGGTCTCGTCGCTTAGGTTCAACTTGTCGCTTTTTGTCCGGTGTGATAATTTAGCTGTTGGCTTCAGCCAGACTGGGAAATGTGGAGAACTACTCTACAAGAAATTTGGTTTTTGTGGTTGGAGCGTCAGGCTGACAGCTCGCCGATCATTGGGTAAAAGTGTACCACGTGGGAGTGGCGGAATTTAAAAGATTGGTCGGTTCCTGTGGAGAAAGGAGGCCCCTACGGGCCTACAAAAGGAATGCCGAGAGGATTTTGGAGGATCTTTGGGTTGGATTCAATTTAGGGAGACTGGGGACTGGGGCCGAGATTCGAGACGAGGCAGGATGGTCTATCAAGTTTGGACTTGTAACTAGTGTAAATCAATGCACATAGTTCTCTACAAGCAGTGAGCCGACCTGTCACTCAGCGAGGTTCGTGCCACCACGCTCCAGGCCATCGGAGTGAAACCTGCCTCCCAAACCACCGGGAGGACCAACAACTTAACTGCCTCCGCTGCTCTTCAGGTCTAGAACACGGGAAAGGGAAGGGCTGTGTTCGAAACCTTACCCAAATAGATCCGAGCTACTCCGACGGGTCGTGTCAAATGATCAGAGATAGAGCGACGCTGGACGCTGGTAGGTTCTCGAACGCAAAGGTACGAAACCCTTATCCTGGAGTAAGATCGAGTAAATTTTGGAACACAGCCATGGATACGAGGGAACGAAGGCACGGCAAAAGAGGTGGACAGCATTGGCAGGCGGCGTGGGATGTCACGTCTTACGAGCACAGAAGTCACCGAAAAGCGGAGTAATCGAGGAGAAAATCGTGATGTTTGTTCGGTGGTGTTCAAACAAACATCGGAATACTGGAGTGCAGGACGCTTCAACTTCCACGATTTTTGAGGGAGTCGTGTCGCCTTACGATTTCTGGAAGCGTCCTGTTTGGACAGGCCTTCAGTGGGAACGCCTGCACAACCAGCACACCCGCCGTAACAACGAAAGGAAGGACAACGTGTCGTGCGTGCAGTGTGTGCACTCAGCGAAAGCGAGACTTTAACACTGGCGGAGAAAGATTCTAGACAGTGGAAGATAGTCATCTTAGGTTTTTACAGCGGAGCTGTTAAGGGCTAGGTTCCCCAGGATCGTGTCCGGCATGTCAACACAAACCTACCTGGACAGCTACCGTCATCTATAAGCGACGGCGGCAAGCACACAACCAGTATATATGGTTTCCGCCGTCGCTCGTAGATGGCTGCAACCTTTCCAGCCATCATAGAAGAATTGATAATTGGGCGCGTTGGTGGGAATTCATCGTAGGAAACAGCATGAAAAAGAGACGACGACGAAGAAGAAGCACACGTAACGAGCGCAGCGCTCGTCACGTTTGTTTCTTCGTCCTCGTCTGTTTTGCGCGCTGTTTCCTACGCTCCTACGCTATTATCAGTTTCGGTTCGGACTCACGATGGGTCGGTCGCGCGCCATTTCGGGGAAAGGAGACAGGCTGCGCAAGGAGCGGCGACGTACGCAGTAGCGCGAATGGGTCCGCAACCGCCGTCAAGAAGCCGCTGTCGCCTCGACTTCCACGGCGTCCAGCGCTTCAGATTCTCTTGCCAAAGAGCACATCGCTCGCCTGGAAAGCCGCCGCCAAATTTTCCCACCAAATTTAACGGGGAAATTCGCCCGCTGAATTTAGCTGGAAAATTTTCCGCTATATTTAACGGAAAGACTTCCCCGCTAAATCTAGCGGAGAAATTTCCCGCTAACTTTAGCGGAAAGACTTTCCCTGCTAAACTTAGCGGAAAAATTTCCCCGCTAAATTTACCGGAGAAATTTCCCCGCTAAGTTTAGGGGAAAAAGTTTTTCCCTACATTTAGCGGGAAAGATTTCCACGCTAAATTCTGGTGGAAAAATATTCCCGCTCAGTTTAACGGAAATATTTCCCCGCTAAGTTTAGGGGAAAAGTTCCCCGCTAAGTTTAGTGGAAAAAATTCCACGCTAAATTTAGGAGAAAAAATTCCCTGTTAGATTTAGCGGGAAATTTATCGAAAATTTACCGCTAAGTGGGAGGGCAGCAGAGGAGGAGGAGGGGCATGTGCTCCCCTCCTCCTCAAGAGCTGCGCTCTAATTCGGCATTACAGAGTATTGTAAACTTCTTTCATTTTTTGTTTTTGCCTGTAAAGCACAACTTTTGAGCTCGCCTGATACAAAGGGAAAAGCCGCATCATCATCATCAACGACGTCGTAGATATCATCATCATCACCAGCATTACCACCACCACCATCAGCATCATCATCATTATCTGTGACCCAAACTTGGTTTACAGTCTTCCTCTCTAGCGCACGGTCCGCACGGCACGCGGCTGGGGATATCTGATTGCTGTTTTTCGAGAACACCTGTCGTAGCGCGGCGCCAGCAGCCTGCAGTAGCACACTGCAGAAGACACAACAGAAGGCACACACTCTTATGTTTGTTTGGATCGAAAGAGCGCGTTTCTCAGGCACAGAAGCGTAAAGGCGTTTTTTAGCCTGACGGCCCTTGTGCCATCGCCGAAATAAGTCGCGTTCTCGTGCCACCAATGAATAGCCACTTTGCTGGCAGCCGGCAGCCTCTAGTGACGAATATGTCACTGAGTGACGAAATATCGCGAGGCCAGATCACGCCGCCCAGTATAAACGGCTCTGACGCCCAGAGCCGTTTATACTGAGAGAGTTTGGCCAATGGGCGGAGCTTGTTGCCCGCTAGAACTAGCGGATTTCGCGATAACACAAAATGGCGTTACTTCTTTCTCTTCTTTATTCCTGAGAAATCGCATAGAGTTCCTATGAGTCAGAGCCACAAAATGGCGGACGGAATTAGTCATCCCCGGTTGTCAGACTACGCTGCTGTGGTTGCCAGACTGTCAAAATATCCTTAAAAAGGCCAAACTCTCTCAGTATAAACGGCTCTGACACCGCCGCGCCTTGCGCGCCTTCGATTTATATGCGGATGTCCTAAGAAACAAAAATACCTTTGTGCAGCGCCGCAAAGTCATAGCGTGACGAAACGCTGCGGCCGCGTCCTGTGCTACGGGGTTCGCGCTGGCGCACTCTCCTGTGGGTTGGTCAGGGTTACAGTAGGTAGTGGTGCCGAGGGCGTTGAGAGAGTTGCGCACGACGGGGAAGTCGGAGACAGCTCGGACGAGTTGTTTTCCGTGCCGGATAAGCTCGCAGCTCCTTTGCGACATTGCCCCTCACGACACTCAGCAAGGTATGCTACGTCGTTTTCTTAAAGTAACAGCGAAAGTAGGGGGTTACATACAAACACACGTCACCTCCGGCCACAAAAACAATCACACTTAGTGAGAAAGTTCTCCGCCGTTGATGTTAATAAGAAAGTGGGATACCCTTATGTTAATAAGGAACTGGGATAAGGAAGTGGGACAACATCAGTGACGGAGAACCTTCTCAGGGAACAGAAAAAAGATGCCAACAGACGAAAACCAAGAGACAGGTCAACTAGACCCATTGTTGCGCCTTACATCCACAGCGTCTCCCATGGTCTTAAGAAAGTGGCAAACAGGGTCAACATCGACGTCATCATCTCGGCTCCAAACAAGCTTTCCAGCTTATGCGAAAAAGTGAACAATCCTGCACAAGCATTCAGCGAGCTGCACAAAAAAAGCACCAGACCAGTTTCGTTCCGTGCACAGAAAACGTAGCATATTCCTTTCCCCTCTCCTGTGGGAAACGGTATAGACCGACACGCGGCGCGGCTCTGTTTACCAACAAGGCCGGAAGGCCGCGCATGCACAACAGCTATGTGGGCAAAAGCGGCCAGGCTCTCCATGGTTTCGCCATTGCGTTCTATGGCGTGCGCTCGTTGTTGACGTTGTCGAGACGCTTCTAGCTTTATTTGTGCGTCGTATTTTCTGCCAACGTGTTATGCCCGGCTATTTGAGTTCGCTACCCGAGCCTGAATGGCAGCGGTATCGAGACAAACTGTGCGTGGACGGCGTTGCCTTAGACGATCTGTGCGCCGTAAACAGGACCTGGTGCAGTTCCGACGCGAAGCTGCTGCCACCGACGTCGACGGCTCACGTCGTCGTTCATTTAGTTTTTTCGCCAAGCCAGTTGACGGCCGACACGGTGTAGGCGCGTACAAGTCTCTCGTGGCCTACGATTACTTCGAGCCGGTTTCCGCACTGCCGGCGGGATCAGCAGACTAAAGCATGGTTCAAACAGTTGCGTTTGACTGCGTTTGACTGCGTTGCGGCTGCGAAAAACCAGGAGATCCCTGCTGCTTCTATCGCGTGCCAAGATGATTCCTTGAATTGGATTCCACGCTTCGTACGAAGCACGGATGTGCCGGCGACTCGCTTTCGGTTCTCGACGCAACGCAGTCAAACGCACTCAAACGCAAGTGTCTGAACCGGCCTTTAGGGTCTGCTGAAGTGTGTTTATTAATTGATTAAATACACACAGCGTCTTCGAGTCCAGATATGATATTTTTCCTAACCTCATGACCATAAGGCATGACAAGCGGTAACGCTTTGTTCGTTCTGCAGAGTTGGCGGTAACACGTTACAAGTAACGGCGTTACCGGTAACACGTTACTTTTCTCAGTAACGTAGTAACGTACTCGTTACTTTTTCAAAACAGTAAAGGGTAACGCATTTGCGTTACTATTTCAAGTAACGGGTAACGTAGTTACGTTACTCCTTGCTTTTTCTTCCCAAGTCTTAAAGGAATTACACTTCAATTTTTTCCGTGTTTTTAGGCGTCAAGCCACGTGAATTTCTGAGTTTTCTACGTTTTTCTTTGCATTGTTTCTCGTGAGTATTTAGGCGTAACCGTAAAAAGAGATAAAGTAATTATGTTCAGTTTCTGCATGAACATAGTGTTTCTTGAAATATCGTTTTATGCATACCTGTACCGTCAAAACAGTAAAACGAGTTAAATCATAATTAAAAAAGTAACGCTAAAGTAACGTGCGTTACTTCTTATCGGTAACGGTAACGCGTTTTTTTAGGTGACGTAGGTCGCTAACGCGTTCCTTTTATTCGCAAGTAACGAGTAACGTTCTGTCGCCAATCTTCCGCCTGAGAGCGCGAGCGTAGCGAGCATCACCGACGAGCGCTTGGCCGGTGCTTAGTACTCGAACACCATGGGAACACCATCCCGGTGGTCTCGGTCAGACGACGGATCTCCTGCATATCAGCAAGCCTCGGGACGGAGATTGAAATGAAGCCATACTTGCCTTCAAGAAAGTGCTTGCCGCACAAAGTTGTTCGCGCGAGGCGACCATTATTTTCGATCAATGGATATTATCCACCTTCTGCGCCTTTCGGAGCCAGCCGGGAGCTTGTGGAAACTCACCCCGCTACTTTTGCTGCATTTTTCGGATCAATCAACGGCCAAACAGCTTTGCGGCATGCTGAAATGCTATGACGCCCATGCAAAACGTGCACCCTTTTGCCCACACCAGCCTACTCTGGCGCGATCGCAGCGCCGCCGCAGCTCCCGTGACGTCAAGCCCGCGTGTCGGTCTATATCGGCCAGACTGGGAGATGTTTGAATGATCGAGTTCGTGAACACAACCACAACATAACTAGAGCCAACTCAGGACATTTAGGTCTACATTGCCGTGATTGCGTATGTGCGGCACATCTAGATAGGTGTACAGTGCTGGGCAGATGCGGTAGCCAGCCGATCGTGGAAACGGAACATATTGCCAGGTATGACGATAAATGTGTTAGCACTCTTTCGCTCACTTTATCAGGAAAAGAATTAGCTTATCTTTCTACTATAGGTTAAACGTACATGATCGTCATTTCATGGGACGTAGAAGCCAATATTCACGAATGTATCGAATAGATGTAGATGAAAAAGAACCGCAGATATAGATTGAGTTGTGAGTAAGCGCTGTGTGATTGTTTTTGTGGCCGATGGTGACGTGTGTTTGTATGTAACCCCCTACTTGCGCTGTTATTTTGAGACATATGGATAACCTAAAGCCCCTTTACACGGAAAAGTAGCGACATCCTTTGAAGAATGCCGCCTGCTATCTTGGGCCAAACCAGGCGACGGTACCGTCGACAAAAAACCGAAAACAGAAAGATAAAAGGTGTGCGCGTCAGAGGAGGTGGGAGATGGAATGCCTATGCTGTCGGAGTGAAGTGCATGCTATGAGCTCATGTCGCCAATCAAATAACGCCGACTGTGCAACGTCACGGCTTTCATCGTCTTTCTTTGAGAACATCCTTCGAGGCTGGTAGACCGTGACAGTACGCTTATAGCCTGTTTGTATGTATTTGCGTGTCTCTCAGCCTTTGACTGCGCTCTGACTCAAGTATAGGAAGGCCGTCTGCTATCTTGGGCCAAACCAGGCGGTGCTACAGTCGACGCGCGGGTGTTAAAAGCGAAACATAAAGATAAAAGGTGCGCACGTCAGAGGAGGAGGGAGAAGATGTCGCTACCTTTTTTATTCAGGGGCATTAGGATAACCAACTCGCCCAAGCCGTCGTTTTGTCGTTTTCTTTCTTACCCCTAGCTAAGGGAATCTTTATGATCGTTGATGTGCACGTGCGCGTGCCTATAAACGGTGATATGGAAAGAGAGAAAGTTAAACGACACTTCCTGTTTGAACTCATTCAAAAAGGAGTAGTGTATCATTTCGCTAACTACGTGATGGATTTGGGCGGGCGTCTCAAATTAAGCCACCTTAAAATATTGTTTTTTTCTCAGCAAATACGTAGTTTTGAAGCTTGGTATATTTAGTGCTATCCATAGAAATTAGTTTCAGTCGTTTGCAGCAATAAAAATGAATAACTTTATATATATATATATATATATATATATATATATACGTATATATATCGAGGCTGGGGTTGTCAGTGGGCCATTAACACAACAGTGTTAATTTTTTATTTTTTATTTTAGTCAAATTGAAAATTTATTTATTTATTTATTTATTTATTTATTTATTTATTTACAATACCCTCAGGGCCATAAGGCGTTAGAGAGGGGAGTGGGTGTTAAGTACAATGTTTGTTACTGCTTCTCGGAATCTGATGGGGTCCTGAATGGTGACGATGTCTTCGGGAAGGTCATTCCAGTCCACAATTGCATCAGGAAGAGGGGCGTGCTGATGTGCTGTGGAAAAACACTTTGGCCGGGCTATTTTATTGCAGTGATCGAGTCTGGAGGAAAGATAAGCCGGTGGGGAAAGAAGAGAATGATTTAGAAGTGGTGAATAAAAAACTTTATGCAGAAGGCAGAGACGGAATATTTTTCGACGGGTGGAAAGCAATGGGAGAGAGAAATTTGATTTAATGAGGGAGACACTGGAAAAACTGGAGTAATCAGACTGAATAAAACGCGCAGCACGGTTTTGAACAGATTCAATGTAGTCTTTTAATGTAGCATGATGAGGGTGCCAGAGTGAAGATGCGTATTCTAATTTAGACCGGACTAGGGCAAGATAAAGGAGCCGTTTTAGTTGAGAAGGGGCGGATCTGAAATTGCGACGAAGGAAACCCAAACTTTTGTTAGCGGAACTCACAACTGAATTAATATGGTTTTCCCAGGAGAGGTTTGAAGTTAAAAGAACGCCGAGGTATTTATACATATCCGTGGGTTGAAGAGGGATGCCATTGAGAAAATGAACAGGAGAGGTTTGAAAAGAGGAACGAGAGAAGCGCATGCATTTACATTTGCTGACGTTAAGCGTCATCTGCCAGTTAGTACACCAGCTCTGAACTAGGTCGAGGTCATTTTGTAGGGTTAAAGAGTCATGAGGGGACGTTATTTTTCGGTAAAGGACACAGTCCTCGGCAAATAGGCACATGGGTGAAGATACCTGAAGAGGAAGATCGTTGATGTAGATGAGGAAAAGTAACGGTCCAAGCACCGTTCCCTGAGGCACGCCAGATGTTACGGGGGCTAAATTGGATGAACAATCATTAACATAAACAAACTGATGACGCTGAGAGAGAAAAGATTCAATCCAGGAGAGAACATTATTATCGAGGTTTAATGACGATAGTTTTAGAAGCTGTCTGTTATGCGGAACTTTGTCAAATGCTTTAGCGAAGTTGAGAAATACAGCGTCAGTGGGGTAGCCAGAATCAAGGTTTGCGAACAGGTCGTTGGTTAAGCAGAGAATTGAGAAAAAACTAAATCTGATTGCTTTAATAAGAATATTTTATTCATTTTTATTAATCGCGAACGAAGATAGCACACATGCCGTTTCAGAAGGGTTTGCCTCCCCACTTGGCCTGGGGACCGAGCAGTGGCATCGCCCTGTAGGCTTCCGACGCCATGTACTCCTCCATGTTGGGCAGTGCCCGGAACCTCTGGAGGTACTCCACCAACTCGGGATATTCCTCGAAAGCCTCCGGCTTGAACGCGCGGTTCCAGTCCAGGGCCTCGTGGGCTATGAAGTCGACGTAGGTGAGTCTGTCGCCCATGACCCAGCGGCGCTCCCGAAGGTGTTCTGCCCAGGGCTTGAGCAGGTTCCCCAGGTTTTTCTCGTATCTTGTGCGCGCTGTTTCGAAGGCTGGATTCATCGCAGTCATGGCCAGTCCCCACAGCAGGTCCTTGGCCTGTTGCTCCAGTTGATCCAGCTCCATGGCTTCCTCTTCGGTTCTGGGAAATTGCGCAGATCAAAGGTGGGCACAATATATTTTAGAGCGCAGCTCTTACGCTCATTCACACTGGAAGCGGATCCGCGTTCGCAAGCGGTTAGCGAATGCGGTTGTATAAAGATTCAATGCAATTGCACGCGCACTCGATGACATCAAGTGCGTGCAATTGTGCTGGATCTTTATACAACCGCGTTCGCAACCGCTTTGCGAACGCGGATCCGCTTCCAGTGTGAATGAGCGGTTAGGCCCCGTTTGCGGGTTGAGTGGCGTTGGCGTCGGTGTAACCCCGCTAGATTTAGCGGAAAAATTGACGTCACGTGACCTCAACACCAATTCAATTCTCCGCTAAATTTAGCAGGGAAAATGACTTCACATGACTTGGGGTCACGTCGCCTAAGAACAAATTCAGTTTTTCCGCTAGATTTAGCGGGAAAATTGACGTCACACGACACTGACACCAATCCAGTTTCCCCGCTAAATTTAGCGGGAAAATGACGTCCCATGACTTGGTGTCACGACACCTATGAACAAATTCAGTTTCTCCCCTAGATTTAGCGGGAAGGTTGACATCACGCGATCTCCATACCAATTCAGTTCCCCCGCTATATTTAGCGGGGAAAAGTGACGTCACATGACTTGGTGTCACGTCATCTGTGGATAAATTCAGTTTCTCCGCCAGATTTAGCGGGAAAATTGACGTCACGTGCGGAGGCGGAAGAGGAGGAGGAGGGGGAGGTACAGAGGTGGAGGAGGGGAAAGGAGAAGCGGGAAAGGAGGAGGAGGAGGAGTATACCGCCCCCTCCGTACACTCCCCTCCTCCTCAAGAGCTGCACTCTGATTTCGCGCTACAAAGATTTGTAAACGTCTTTAATATTTTTTTAAATTTTTGTTTCTACTACCAGACCCCCCATTTTTTTACAGTACAATTATTACGGTATTGCACTGCGCTGCTACGTACAACAGCGGTGACCCTCATATTTTGAGCGTGACATACCATAGCGCAACGTTACTCGTGAAAATATAATTTTTTTTAATCATTTCTATTTTGCTGCTGCTGTTTCTTGCTGCTATTTTTCTCAAATACGCTGCACAACATTGCCTCGACATGTAAACTGTTTTGTACAGACATTTAGTTATCCCCCATAAAAGCATCTTGCGAGTGTCCCAGACAGTCTGGAATCATGGTGAACTCATTCAGTTTCTTCTCTTTCCAAGTAGATAAGATGGCTCTTACTAAGGAGCAACGCATCGAGGTCCTTCCGCTGGTTAACGATAGAAGTAAACTAGAAGTGTCTCTGAAGTTTAACTATCCACATTCCCAAACACAACCAGTCACCGAAGGCTGTGTAAAGCCTGATTCAGACAGTTGCGTTTGACTGCGTTTGACTGCGTTGTGGCAGCGAGAAACCAGGACATCCCTGCTGCTTATATCGCGTGCTAAGATGATTCCATGAATTGGATTCCACGCTTCATACGAAGCACAGATGTGCTGGTGACTGGCTCTCTGCTCTCACCGCAACGCAGTCAAACGCACTCAAACGCAAGTGTCTGAACCGGCCTCAAGGCTGTGTCAGGCACGCTTGCCACTAGAATGATCGATCATAAAGCGCGTGTTACTGGAATGTCACCGTCAGCTGGATATCCGTGGCCGTCTCAATCATGCCCTATAAGACTTCCTATGATTGCACACTTTTGGAACACCCCGTGGTTTGTAAATCCCGCCTTATTTTCCTCCCAAGATGCCCACCATATTACAACACTGACCGCAAGAGTGATTTGAAAAAAAATAAAGTTGTATTTGTCGTTGTTGTTTTTTGAAATACTAACATAGCTTCTTGCAGGGTAGATTTTGTAATATTAGCCCGTGCGAACCAAGCATAGGACAGATTTCCTCAGACCCGAGCGCCGTAGCCTCAGAGGACTAGCTATAATGGGAATGCCTGAAAATCACCTTATTGTGATGTTCCCATAATGCCGTGGTAAGTACCTCCTAATGGCACACTATTCATTTCTCCCCAGGCGAAATTCGCTAACATGACGCATTGTTAGTAAGTAGAACTAAACCTGTGCGACAATTCAAAGAGACAAAGACAAGTGTCGCAGGACGAGTCTGCAAACGGATTGCTCGCCGGTGCATGCGTTTTCAACGGTCATTCACCTACTCACCTGGCTGCGAGGTCGTACTTTCTACCCAAGTGCCGTATGATGGCGACGCTCTGGGTCATCTTGACGTCGCCGTCGATGAAGTACGGCAGATTGGGGAACTTGAGCCCCAGCGTGAACTGCACGTTGGTCCAGTCGGAGCGGTCAAAGTCGGGAGCCGGGCCGGTCTTGTACTGCTTGTCCTCGAAGGGAATGCCCTTGTACACGAGCAAGTTGCGGATGTGCTGAGCCAGTCCTCTGGCGTGAGTGTAACCCAGCGTCGGCGCCATGATCAGTCTGCTGGGCGATGTTGTTTTGTACGAACAGAATATACGGCCGGTTCGTCCAAGGTACAGTATTTTAAAGGGACCTGGCTGTGTAACAAAAGTACAGCCAGGATAAGAAAGTGTCTAATCACTTTGTGATATCATTGTTCAGAGCTATCACCTCCGTCGAAAGTGTCTGGCATGAAAAATAAGCCCAGGTAAGCCACCTCCGCGATCAGATAACTCTGTGGCACCACTCTTCCATTCATCGTTGCTAAAGGCATTGCCTGTAACATTTTACTTTTCTATTTAATTAGCTAGTTAAGCTTTGAATGCATTTATTTTTTGGACCAATTTAGTTACTTTGTGAGCAGCTTATTACCAGGATTGCGAACATTCAATCGATATGTTGCAAATAAAGAGGAAAAGGAAGTGCACAGGGGAGGTACGGCGCACTCTAGCTTTCTAAGATAAGAGGATTGTGGGTCCTCTAAACAAAGAAAGAGAACAACAAAAATAAATAACCTACGATTCAAGAGGCTATATATAGTGCCAGCTGAGCATAAAGGAAAGATGAGAGAGAGATAGAAAAGGCATACAACACCGCTGGCTTCGGGTCGACGAGGTTAAAACATAAAAGAGGCGTGCTCAGAGAACTGGAAAGATAACTGGCACTATATAGAAAGATAGCTGGAACTATATAGAACGATAGGTGGTAATATACAGGGTGTTTCTTTTTAAGTGTAACAGAATGTTAAAAAATAAACTATCAGAGCAGCGCGGATGGCGTTTTCACAGATAGGTTGTATGGCGAGGCGTACATTACACCCCGAAAAAAATGGAATTACCAGACGACTAATAAACAAAAAATAACTAATTAACTCTTTCATCACAGTTTTTAGGACAGTGGTTTATATGGCGAATTCGGAGGCAGTACTTGTGTAAGACCAGTTCAATTGCTAATAATCCCGAAAAGCGCACATGGTTTGAGATATTAATTGTCGAAATATTGCCATTCATTTCAACGTAACCCGAAATTAAGTGTATGAGGAGCGCCGGAAGCAACGTGGCCATCCTACGTCGGAGGACAACGCCCAGTGACGAAATTCCCGTCATGATTTTGATTGACGGCAGTTCGCAAATATTCGCGGTTGGCATTTACCTGCTGAACAAATAAAAAGACGAGTCATCTGATGGCCCCGTACGCGCCGCCTCACCAGGCGTGCGATATCGGTGACGAGGCATTTAGTTACGGTCACAAGAAAGCGTAACGATAGAAAAAAAACAAACAAGATTAACAAAAAAACAAAACAAATTTAGTTCTGGTAAATAGGTTGACAAGACCTGTGACGGCGTCGCGTAGCTCGAAAAGCAAGTATAGACGTACTTTTGGTCGGTTTGGGGCTATACACGGCTTGCATGTGACGTCGCTGCACCATGCCGGTTGGCATTCCTACTTGTTTTTGCAATAACAAAAAAATGCGAACATATTTTTTTTTTTTGCAAGAGGATGCATGTTTTGCTGCAAGGTCACCACAATGGAAGCTGGTTTGACGTCAGTGCAGAACATAGATGATAGAAAAAATGCGCTCGATCGTGTCTTCAGCTTCCCTCGCACTTATGGTGAAAAAGAGACTTGAGCGCAAGTGGTGTTCGCACTCGTGTCAAGAGATGCAATATCCAGTGCAATCTGCAAAGACAGAAAAAGGATTTGACGACTCAATTGCCGAGATGCATCAACCGGTCGCTACAAGCCATCAGAGTCAGTGCAGCACTGAGAGGATATGATATTGTCGCGAATTGAGGCGACGAGTAGACGAAGAGTAAACTGAAGATAAAAGGTTTAATGGGCGAACTTGTGCCAACCAAAAATAAGTAAAGAACGAAAGAGCGTCGAGGCAGCAGAAAAGCAGGCGGCGATTCGGCGGCGAAACAGAGCGCGAGCGAGTCTGCTTCGACACGGTCGCGGGTAGCTGCTTATCTACCGTGCGTCACTATCTCGAAAGTTCGGCAAAGAAGGTTCGAGGGTCGCGCGCTCGGGGCGAGGATGAACTGGCACTTTCGAGAACAACAAAGCAAAGGGAAAGTTACAACTAGTGCGAGAATGAATGGGAATCTTCTAGAAGACCGTGACCGAGCGTTGCTTTCTCGGCTCTGCGGGCGGCATTATCCCCCTTTTAAAAGTGCATCGTCCCGATGCAACGAAAAAGGAAAACAGAAATGGCTAAATATTTTTACGGTGAAATGAAATAAACATGCGGTGCTGCAATCCTATCGCGCGTAGAACGGCTTCAGTCGAACTACGTGTACGACTTCGGGTCGTGGTCGGCGGCGTCCTGATGGTCGGGTTCCGTCGGGGAGCACCTCGTAGTTCAAGTCCCCGAGGCGGCGGATGACCTTGTAGGGTCCAAAGTAGCGTTTTAGCAGTTTCTCGCTGAGTCCGCGGCGGCGAATGGGCGTCCACACCCACACCCTGTCTCCGGGCTGGAACTCCACGTCGCGGCGACGAAGGTTGTACCGGCCAGCGTCCACACGTTGCTGGTCCTTTATTCGAAGACGGGCTAGCTGGCGTACTTCCTCTGCTCGTTGGGTGACCAGCTGGGCGTCGTCGGTGCTGTCGTCCGTCGGGTCGTGGGGCAGCATGGCGTCGAGCATCGTCGTCACCTTTCTGCCGTGCACCAGCTGAAAAGGTGTAATGCCGGTAGTTTCTTGAATCGCCGTATTGTACGCGAACGTGACGTAGGGCAACACTTCATCCCACGTCTTGTGTTCCACGTCCACGTACATCGAAATCATGTCGGCGATGGTCTTGTTTAGTCGCTCCGTCAGCCCGTTGGTCTGCGGGTGGTATGCCGTGGTCCGGCGGTGGTCGGTGTGGCTCAGGCGGAGCATCTCTTGTGTCAGTTGCGCCATGAACGAGGATCCTCGGTCCGTAATCAGGACTTGGGGAGCGCCGTGTCGGAGGACGATAGACTCCACGAAGAACTTGGCTACTTCCACGGCGGTCCCCGACGGGAGTGCTTTTGTCTCGGCGTACTTGGTGAGATAATCAGTTGCCACGATTATCCAACGGTTTCCCTGCGTCGACGGTGGGAAAGGTCCGAGAAGATCCATTCCAATCTGCTGGAATGGTGCAGTCGGGGGCGCGATCGGTTGCAGGAGACCTGCCGGCTTCGTCGGTGGTTTCTTGCGTCGTTGGCATTCGTGGCACGAACGGACGTAGAGGTGGACAGTCTTCGGGAGCTTGGGCCAGTAGTATTTCTCTCGGATCCGTGCAAGAGTCCTACTGTAGCCAAGGTGACCAGATGTTGGGTCGTCGTGGCAGGCTTGGAAGATCTCTTCTCGAAGACTAGCAGGAATCACCAGGAGCCACGTCGAGTTGCTGTCCCCGAAGTTCTCTTTGTAGAGGATACCTCTCCGGACGGCGAATCTTGGCAGGTCACGTGAGAAGGCTCGGGGAATCGTACCCCTCGTCCCTCCAAGTGGTCGATCAGTGCACGCAACTCAGGATCGTCCTGCTGGAGCGCTGCCATACCGTGAATGCTCACCGCGCCAAGAAAGTGGTCGTCGTCGTCGCCGTCGTCTTTGGCACATCCGGTAGCTGACTCGACAGGGGCTCTGGACAGGCAGTCGGCGTCGCTGTGTTTTTGGCCTGACTTGTAGACCACGGTCACGTCGTACTCTTGCAGTCGTAGGCTCCACCGAGCGAGGCGTCCCGATGGATCCTTCAGGCTCGCTAACCAACACAACGCGTGGTGGTCGGTGACCACCCGAAATGGGCTCCCGTACAAGTACGGGCGGAATTTCGTGATGGCCCAGACGACGGCCAGACATTCCTTCTCGGTTGTCGAGTAGTTGCGTTCCGCGTTCGACAGCGTCCGGCTAGCGTATGCGATCACGCGCTCCGCACCGTCTTGTCGTTGGACCAGTACCGCTCCGAGTCCTGTATTACTGGCGTCCGTGTGAACTTCCGTTTCGGCTGATTGGTCGAAGTGGCCGAGAATCGGTGGTGACTGGAGCCGTCGCTTTAGTTCGTCGAATGCCTGTTGTTGTTCTACACCCCATTCGAAGTTCACGGCGTCTTTCGTGAGGTGCGTGAGCGGCGCAGAAAGCTTTGCGAAATCCCGAACGAATCGCCGGTAGTACGCGCAAAGTCCCAGGAATCGTCGGACGGCCTTTTTGTCGGTGGGCGGTGGAAAGGCCGCTACGGCGCGAGTTTTCTCAGGGTCAGGACTTACACCTTCGTTGCACACGACGTGGCCCAGGAACTTCAGTTCGCCGTAGGCAAACCGGCACTTCGTTGGCTTGAGGGTGAGTCCTGCGGTCCTGATCGCCTCAAGAACGGCTCGAAGGCGTCGCAAATGCTCGTCGAAGTTGGCCGAGAATACCACGACGTCGTCGAGGTAAACGAGACATGTCTGCCACTTGAGGCCTGCCAGGACGGTGTCCATGACCCGCTGGAACGTTGCCGGCGCTGTGCAGAGTCCGAAGGGCATCACCTTGAACTCATACAGTCCGTCGGGCGTGACGAAGGCAGTTTTTCTCGGTCCCGTTCGTCGACTTCGATCTGCCAGTAGCCACTCTTAAGGTCCATCGACGAAAAGTACCGTGAGTGGCGCAGCCGGTCCAGCGTGTCGTCGATGCGGGGGAGCGGATACACGTCTTTCTTCGTCACCGCGTTGAGTCGCCGGTAGTCAGATAATGCCGTCCGCAGAGCCGAGAAAGCAACGCTCGGTCACAATCTTCTTGAAGACCGTGACCGAGCGTTGCTTTCTCGGCTCTGCGGACGGCAATATTCCGGTTTTGCATAACGCTTCGCGCAGCTCGAGGTCACGCGCGGCTGAATTGGTTTTGCTCCCAGTAAGTGTAAAACAAAGCGCAGTTCTGCTTTTCACAACAGCAGCCGTGCCGACCGAATCTCGAGGTGAATTGCTTGCTGCATCTGCCGCGGTCAGACTACTCTCGGAAATGAAAGGAAGGCGCGCGTGAGCGAGGAATTCCGTGTTGTCATGGCCTCATTACGTCGTACATGCGTTGTCTCAGACACAATCTCTGAACTGCAATGAAATCTCACAGTTTTCCGGCAATACCGACCTTGGCCGCGCGCGGTGCCAAGAAAACGGCACGTGCCGCACGCCATTTTCTTGGAGCAGCTTTCCCTGGCTGTGAAGCCGAAGCTACCGGCGCCTGTGCACAGGCGCAACTTGAGTGCCGCTGAAAGCTGTACACGTGCAATCTCCACTTCTTCAGAAATGCTCTCAACCTCACTGCGGTCGCTCATGTTGCACACGATCAATATTGTGTGAAAGAAAACAACAATTACAAAGAAGTCAAAGGAAGCCAAGGTTAGACTTGTGATAAAACGCTGTAAGTGGTATATCTTTTTAACATTTTATTAGCGTCGATGAGCAGATGCTGACAGGTGCTTATATCACTTATTTACCGTTTCAATGGTTACAAAATCACAGCCCAGCGTGCTCTCTTTGACGGCGAGCGCACGCTTGTTCGTCGCTTCGGAAGGCGAGCAAAGCACCCGCCATACGTATGAACACTGAAGATCGCACCGGCCAGAATCTTTTTATTTACGAAATACTGAGTTGTGAAGGTCGCACAGCTCAGCATGCCATCTTCGCAGCTCATGACGCGCATGCAGGCATGGGAACGTTACTGCTAAAATGTAACAGTGTTACAATTAAGGTTATACTCAGGCAAAAAAGTAACCCTGTTACAGTTACAAAATTGAAAGGGTAACTTGTTACAGTTACAGTTACTTCGCTAAATTAACGGCGTTACTTCGTCGTTACTTTGCAAAAAATAATATTAACACGTTTGGCTCTTCCTATCTCAATTTGAACCATGAATGGCCCCTTAAAGAAAATCATCATTTAAGGAAGTATCCGAGTAAATCCACTATATGATAAAGAATTTAGAGTCTCTTAGTTGGCAAAATTACAGGCGACTTTAGTTTTTTTAAATTTTAACAGAGCAGATACCTGGTAAATTTTAACAGAGCAGATACCTGGTTCATGAAGAGCTTTAATATAAGCGCGACCGCCATAAGGTATACACGAACACAATATCACTCATCCAGATGTCGTGTATAGCCAATCGTGGTGCCAGTGCAGAATGGATCAATTCTAATTTCGGATTTCTTTGATGAGGTGAAATTGGACGGAGCAAAACAATGTGCAAGTGTGAAGTCAATATTAATATAAGTCATACTTTGCAATCAACTTTTTAATGCTGTTTTATGCCACTTCAGTTCACTCGTAGGTCGAATCATTTTCTACCGCGTGCGCTCAATGTTTCATGAAACACGAAACTTTCCTTGAACATTTAGAAAGCAATGTTGCGGCAACCTTCCTCCGTCAAAATAGGCACTCATGAGGTACAAACGACCACTGTTGCGGTCTTTTCTCCGCCACTTCCTAACCAGACCGAACACGCTTGTGGCCCTCCATCTCACCACCCGAAATAGAAGCGACCACCCGGAAAGCCCACGACGTGAATATCTATAAATCAACTGATGCCAAGTACCCCTGATCTCGGCTAAGGGCGGTATTTCAATTAAAAAAACACGCACACAAACAAGCAGAACGACACTGGCGTTTCGAGTGAATACTCCTTCTCAAGTGACGGGACCCGAGAAAGGACAAGAAGTGGGCGACGGAAGGCAAGGCCGGTAATTCGGTTTAAAAAAAAAAGGAAGGGAAAGAAAATGGGCTTCAAGTTGAGACCCTGCAGGGGCGGATCCAGGAATTGGGCGATTCAAATTAGAGGGGAAGGAACGTATGCTTGGTGGCAAAAAGACGAGGTTCGGAAAATCGGTTGTGCTGTAAGCCTGCGGGCGTTTGGGGCGATATCACCAAAAACTGTCCTTTGTACGAAGCACTCGCTTCCGACGCCGGACGAAGAAAAGAAAAATGCTTTATAGATGCCGCGCTTTGTTATATCTGCGTGCGCTTTGGGCGATGTACCATACACGGCTAATACGGACACAAAGGTCCCCATCCTTCCAGTTGGCGGAACCAGCTTGGCCGAGCAGGGTGACATAATATTTAGTTTCTTAATATTTTTATTTTTTCATAATGCTACAGACATTTTCTGCTGCAGTTTCCCGTACCAGAACTTGGGACTTTCTCCCAAGTTGCACATATATCTGAGAAGTAGTAACTGTAACGACGTTACTTTTTACAGTCACTTTCTAAAAATAGTACCTCTGTTAAGGTTATAAGTTCTTTTCACTAAGCAGTAACGAATTACAGTAACAAGATATTGAAAAAGTAACGAGTTACCGGTAACGCGTAACTAGTAACTAGTTGCTGCCCAAGACTGCGCGCATGTTCGTCGATTCCGAAACCGAGAAAAGCACGCGCTGTAGGCACAAGTGCTGAACATGGCACCAGGGTCGGAAGCCCTTATTTCCTACCATGACTGAGGCATAATATGACTCTAGTCCTACAGGCTTGCGTCTAAAGTGTGAATTATGTGGAGCGTAGTTTAACAGCGAAATTCGCGGGGCAGATATCTATTACAACACGCTGCCGCGTATTCGTCGACACCAAACCTCATCCGACAAACAGGCGAACACCGCCGAAGCCAATAGATGATTTCAGGACGTCGGTTGCATGAGCTACTCTATGTACGCTCAACTGCAAACGCTAAAAATCCGAGTGCACTACCAACGCACAATACCATCAGCAAATGGGTTCTTCATAAAATACGCATGAATGGATCGAACTGGGTTCCAAATTTGGAGCCAGTCGGAAATCAAAGCCAGTCAAAGAATGCCGGTAGCGACGGACACCGGGCGAACAAAACCTATTGGGCAGGAGATCGAACTATAGGGGGCGCTCTGACCCGTTTGTTTCCCCACACCTCGGTGTTTACTCAACACAAGGCCTGTGCACATGCCCACAGGCTTTATAGGCATGTCCATGTAACCTTCCACAATAGAGCGAGGGGCTCAGTGTAATGTAAAAAATACTAACAATCGACGAAGTGACGTTAAGTGCCGGATCTACCCCGAAAGGAGTCGTCAAAGATTGTGAGCTTGACCCACTTCGGCTTTTGTGCTGAGCTGGGCACAGTGCTTGTTGTATTGTTCATGCAGGTCGGAGTGGTAACAAAAGAGCCCCTCCTCCCCCTCACCGGGGAACACGAACTTCAGGCGAACGCTGACGTCGCGTTCGGTTATGTCGGTTGAGCGCTGAGTCATTGTATTTGTTGTCCCCATCCGTGTAGTTCTAAAACTAACCGATTGGAGCGCCACGGTCGCTCCCCTCCCCAATAGAGCTCGCCTAGATCGGCGCAAACAGCCCGTGGACCGAGCTAACCCCGAGCACCCGAGCTGCATGCGCAGCTGGGAGCAGCATATTTGATCCGGTGAGATCGGTGGCCGAGTCGGCTAGCCGTACCAGGGAGACTGGCGGGGCATTGGCGGAGAGGTCGGCGCTTGGCGGCAATCCGGCCACCAGTATGGCCTGGCGCACACCAGCTCGGAGCACGTGGAGCGAAAGCTCGCGCTGCAGAACCCACGGGATCCTGGGTTAAATCCCCACCCCTGCCCGTTTCGATCTGGATGAGCATCGTACCGGCGTGCGGTCGTGTATCACTACTGCGTGATGCACGTTAAAGACCCCAGGCTAGCGGTTGTACTGCACTGGCTAAATTTCTCATCTACAGCTGGGAGACTCGTCGCCCGTTGAGGCAGACCAAGTTCTAGGCTGTATAAACATACAAACAATCCCCAATTTTGTTTGGTCGGAGAAAATCTGGCAACAACGCACGTTAAACATGGCGCCGGTATTGTTTTCGTTTGACGGGACGCGAGAAGCTCCGCAGTTTGCGAGCACATGTAGCGAAGACGTGACTGGAGAAGTGCCCCTGTGATGTTCCCGGAAGACGGAAAGTATCATTCGTAATCGTCGTGTGTGCTTTGAAGGCGAAGGGAGTCGCAGGGTTCACGAGTGCGCAACCACAAGCCAACCTTCACGACAGCTCTGCGTTGACTTCGGCGATCTCGTTCTGTTTTTAGCAACACGGCGATGCGACAAAAAACTGAAATGTTGGTGGTGTGTAATGCGGAGCTTGGAAGTAGCAACCCACACTAACACGGAGCGTAAATTGGTTGTTGTGGGGTTGAGGTTTAACGGGTTCAGTCCCGTCGTCATCAGCTGATTCGGTCCAGCTGGTCCGGGAGGACGCAGCGAGATTCTTTAAAAGTAAATTTTCCCTCGTTCCGTTTCATAATGTGGAAGATTCCCGACGCATACCGTGAGCAAAAATCTGCGGGCGTTTTCGACAAAATTACGTCGTTTTAATTGAACAATGAACTCCGGATTGTTGTCCTACATCTGCCGTTTTTATGCTTCGTGTTGTTGGACTGCGTTTGCATAGCGACGCACACCGCTGGAGTAGATGATTCGGTCCTGCAAACGACTGGCTATACAGAATTTTTAGGGAAACATAAATCACCACCGATATTTTCCTGTAAATCTCGTGCGAGTTTGTTGCGCCCATCATGCGGTGTTTATAAATTTGGGCAAGATTTCCTACCTGCCCACAGATGCATTAACTGAGATAATTTTTTTACGTAGTGAACATAGTGCTTTTTCTTTATTTTGGGAAGAAGCGTTGGTGCATTTATTATGGTACAATCACTTAAGGGTTCAGAATTTGGGGAGGGCGAGCAAGTTTTCCTAACTTTGTCTCTTTTCTCGCTGGCACCGCCCCTTGTTTCAAGTTGCAGTTTCAGTAGACATACCTACCAGCAGGTACAAACTGCTCTAAAGTCGGTAAAAGACTGGGAAGTCAGGACGGCGCGGACTCCGTGTTTCGCGTTTTTCGTAAGGGAAGTGCTTTTGCGAGGTTTGCGGAATATGCAAACGATTTTGTAATGCCCGTCGTTTGCGTCTCTCCAGCCAAACGAATAAGATGATCTACAAAGGCGCAATCACAAGCCAAGATTTACGATAACAGTACAGATTCAATTGAAGCAACTTTACATAAGGTGGTTAGGAAGCCGAGAAAAAAAAATCTGTCGTCGAACGCAGACTTCGGACGTCCGAAGGCTTCTGCGGAGAGCTGTTACGTAATAACCTGGCTGTGCCAGGGTTTTTACGTAACAGTTCTGTCTCAGTCGCGGACGTTCGGTGCACCCGGTGCGAATCTCGAAAGCCTCCGGAGCAAAATGACGAGAACATACTTGGACATGTTGGTCGCTACGCGAACGCCTAATTGCCTCCAGCCAAATAGCATTCAGGTTGTTATCTTTCGGGGCGACATGGCTGCAGGAAACACTCTCTGTCGCGATCACTTATCAGGCAGCACTTTACAGAGCAACGGCGCCGGTTTACAGGAGCTGACAGCTCCAAAAAGTCGGCATTTGCACGCGTGGGCAAAAAGAAAAAGCACGCTAAGAAAGCAAAGAGGAAAACGAAAGTAACGAACCGCGCTATGAAAGCCAAAACCCCGCGTCACTTCCTATCACTAACACCTGGGACGTACAGCTGCTGAACACACACTACTTCACTTCAGGTAGTCTCACTCAAGCACCCGGGTCAACACGAAACACTGATCACTTCGGCGAAACGACTAGTGGAGGTAGGTGAGACAGGCGGGAACAGAAACTTCGGCGGCCATGAAAGAATGGTGAAGCTTTTGTATATTATGGTATGAATCCCAACGGAAGTGCCTGTCTTGTAAACCTTTTGTAAAGAATAATAACTTTCATTACATGGGTTATTCTTTAAACTTGAAAATATGCCGCCCAAAAGGAAATTGCAACATATTACAAAGGTTTAAAAACCAAGATCTAAGCTGTCAATCAATCTTTAGCCAATGAAAAGAGTTGCTATCGGACGTCGCTCCGTGACGTATAAAAGCCAGTCCGTGACGTATAATACCCACTTTGTGGCGCGCGATTTAAAACGGACGAAATAGCCGCAAACTAAAATCGGTCTCGCGCAATAAATATTGCTGTATTTTTTTTTTCACAGTAAAATTGTTTTGAGACATGCTTGTCTCAATTAGGTTGTTTAAAAACACTTTTTTTTCTTTCCAGTTACCTTTTAAGCTTCTCCTTGAAAGGGGCGATGTAATGATTTTTCTACATTGCGCAAATACCGCTTAGAACGGATCCTTGACGTTAAGGACCTGTGAAACACCCGTTCGTTTTTCCCCATATGCAATCGGAGTCGCAGAAAAGATTAAAGAAAAACGAGCCGCGTTCACCCCCTCAACTCGCAGCCAGAACGAGCGGCTAGTTCGCAGCCAGAACGCAGCCAGAACGAGCAGTTGATCATAGCCACGCGCTGGGGTTGGAAAGGCACAGGACACGCGCTGAGTTCAAGAGATTGCTATGGTTCGGCTATCGTTGTCATTGCAGCAATTGGACACGGGCCGCGACTCGAATGCTTCTCGAGCTGTCAATTATCACGAGCCCAAATCGAGTGTCCACGCCATGCTCGGGTCCAATCTATGAGCCGGATTCAAATATCGTCACTGGGTGGTACTGCGGCCGCTCAGCTTTGCATCAATTTTCGCGAAGCAGAGATTGAATGAAAACTCTCGCTTTTGTCCTTGAAATTACACCGCATCAAAGGAGTTTCTTGGCCTGTGGCGTTTCGTGTGAGTATCCTTGAGTCCGACTAGTACCAGTAAGCTCGTATAAAGTGAGAAACATTCCAATTGAATATCGTTGCACCGCCCCTTTAAGAGTGGAACGCGATCGCTAAACATATAAACCTCCGCTCGTTCCCAAGCCGTGTAAGCGTGTCTGCGTGGCCGTACCAGCTGCAACGGCTACACTGGCTGACGAGGAAATCGATTTTTTGTTTTGCATTCCAAGAAACAACAACCGATAGCGACATCGAGCAGGGACTGCGGCCATTTCTCAGTCGCTACGAAGTGTGTGTAAGCCATGCGGTCGGAATATCTGTGGGTTGTTTTCTGTTCCTTGGAAAGCCAGTGCCTATGCGAAACTTGAATGTAATTACTGACGAGCAAGGCCGTTTCGTATTGTGCGGTTTCCTTTCGTTTACCCATGACTGGAGGGTAATTTGCGTTTATGCACCCAGCAGAACTAATGAGAGAAAAGCTTCCTTTAAATTTTTGGAAACGTGCCGGCAAGTTGACAATGTTGTTGCACTCATGGGTGATTTTAATTGCCTCTGTAGCCCGGCAGAGAAAACAACGCCCATGGTAGGCAGTAGTGCAGAAACGCTGACTGATATGTTACAAGGTCACCTTCTGGGAGATAAGCGCACGCGAGGGCCAGCTGAGACAGGCTTCACTTCCCCCACTTTCAACGGTCGTCCCACTCGCGATTAGATCGTAACTACGTTTCCGCCGAAGTTATTAGTAGTATAACAGATTACTCAGTAAAACCGCTTTTCTTCACTGACCACCGCCTTGTGAATGTGGCGCTAGAAAAAAAAAAGGAAAAAGCCAAGAGGAAATAAGTTTAACTGGCAGTTTTGAAAAATAAAGAACACTTTGTTGAAAGACGAAGACGTTGTCCAGACCGTAACAGAAATTTTTAACAAAATAAGGGCGACGGAGAAATTTTGTTACCTAGAGAAGTGGGAATACTTTAAATAGGAGGTAAAGCAAACCGTAATCGAAACAATGCAGATTGTTGGGCTAGTTGGTACTGGGAATTTGACGACATGATGGCGCTTAAGACGAGGACAAAAGGGAGATTAGACAATTCGGAGCGCTACTTCAACTGTTTATTTTTGAAAAAAAAAGGGGGTGGGGACATATATACACTCGAAACCGCTTCACCTCAGCCAATCCCAGGCCTCACCGTCGCTCGCAAAAACGCTATCTCCCTGTCTAACAAGTCAATGGAGGCAACACTGACACATTGTGCTCCAGACTGCTTTATCAAGTCTGCTTCTATTATTTCATGACCGTCCTATCTTTGTGTCTAGATAGAATCGCGCACGTGTTGAACAAGGGCTTGCGGTTGTCCCCTAAATGCACAAAATTGCGCACAACCTTAAGAAAATAGCTAACCGAGTGAACACAAAGGTTGTTTTCTCGGCTCCGGAGAAGCTAGCCAGGTGGTGCAGATTAACAAACCCCTTTCGCGGAGGTCCCCTGTGCTGTGGCAAGAAGCATAGAAACCCGTTTGTCGGTGGCGCAGAGGGAGTCGTGTACGTGATTCAGTTGTCATGCGGTAAAAAGTACATCGGGCAAACAGGCAGATGCCTAAATGATAGGTTATGAGAGCACAATTTGAATGTTAATAATCACCGTGACGGTCATATTTCAGTTCATTGTCACGATTGTGGGTTCAAGCCCTTGTTAAACACGTGCGCGATTCTATCCAGACACAAAGATAGGACGGTCAGGGAAATAATATAAGCAGACTTGATAAAACAGTCTGGAGCACAATGTGTCAGCGTTGCCTCCATTGACTTGTTAGACAGGGAGATGGCGTTTTTGCGAGCGACGGTGAGGCCTGGGATTGGCTGAGGTGAAGCGGTTTTGAGTGTATATATGTCCCCCCCCCTTTTTTTTTTCAAAGATAAACAGTTGAAGTAGCGCTTCGTGTTGTCTAATCTCTCTTTTGTCCTCGTCTTAAGCGCCATCATGTCGTCGTAATCGAAAGGCTGTCCCACTTAAAGCGTGAGGCGAGAAGAGTGGTGAAAGAACTAAAGAAGTATTGACATAAACGTTTCAGTTTAAAAAATGCTAACCCGGGCACAATGGCGGAAGAAATAAAGCAAGTAAGGGTGAAACTAGAAGGTTACCCTCAGGAGTGCTACCGTGGAGCTATTGTACGAGCAAGATCCCAAAAATTTTTGTTAGGCGAGCAACCTACTCGGTGGGCCTTTAACGAAGAAAGAATATATGCAATTTCTAAAGAGATCCCAGCTATCTTCCATGACGGCATTACGAGTTGGGATAGGGATTTTATTGCAAGGGTCTTTATGGATAACTACTCTCAGTTATTTGGTGGCGGACACAGGGTTTTGAACAAAGAGAACCTTGAAGCGATACTGGAAGGAACGCCTCGACTCTTCGATGAGCTTAAAGAGTGGCTAGAAAAACCTCTAACGCCTGAAGAGATTAAACGTGCCATAGACGGTTTGTCATCCTACGAAACGCCTGGGCCGGATGGCCTCATTAGAGAATTTTGTAAGGAATTTAGGAACGTAGTGGTTCTTTTCTTTTTTGAGGTTATTCCTGAAGCGTACGGCCTTGATGTCTTATTGCTCTCCTTTCTGCAAACTCATACTATATTAATTCCAAAGACTCCTGACGCGGTACAGGCAAGATCTGTAACGGAGTACCAACCGATAACATTGTGCAATGTTGATAATAACATTTTTTTCTCGAGTTTTAGCTAGTAGACTACAAGACGTCATGCGAGAGTTGGTTGGTGAACACCAAGCATGTGGGATCCGAGGTCGATCCATACAAACGAACATTCTCGTCGCGCGTGCCATTTTAGAATATGTTAGTGATAAAGGAGACCAAATAGCCATGATTCAAATTGACTTGCAGCGGGCGTTTGACCGCGTTCATCATGGCGTGCTTTGAGCTGTGCGAAAAAGGGCGAAATTTGGCAACACACTTTTGAAGGAAATTCCTATGTCATACACCGGGTGTACCACTAAATTAGTGCTGAACAATTCTTTGACGCCAAAAATACCAATATCGGCATCTGTGAGGCAAGGATGCCCTATGTCACCGTAGTTGTTTGCCCTATATTTAGAACCCTTTTGTTTAAGCGTTGTACAAATCCAAGACGTTCGAAGTTTTGTGATAGGATCTATTGAAACAAAAGTTCTGGCGTACGCGGATGATATCGCGCTATTTTGTGCGGAAAAGAAGAGTGTAGCTGCGGCCTTAAAGCTGTGCACATCGTTCTGTGCTGCAACGGGGGCTGCCGTTTATCTTGATAAATGCTGTGGCTTACGGCATGGTGCGTGGGGTACAACGCCCGCACGGTTCGAAGGCATTGAATGGGATACTACCCCGTGTAAATATCGAGGTGCCCCTTTGCAGCACATGAAGTGTACAAATCCCTACTGGGAGAGTGTAATTGGAGATCTGAAGAAACGCACATCGCGATGGCGCAACCAAGACCTGCCAATTTTCGCCCGAGCAACGGCATGTAACGTATTTTTAACCGCCAAACTTCGTTACGTGCTCCACGTTCTCTGGTGTACGCGAAGTTGCATTCAGAAAATGCATAGAGTTTTTGCATGTTTTGTTTGGTCGTCGGGAAGTGAGCCGATGGGCCGCGATAATCTATTTCGCCCTGTCTCGCTAGGTGAGGTCTGACTGGCCTATCTTTTCGTAAGGAAAGCTGTCTCTCGTTTCATTTTCCTTCGAGATCAACAGAATCCCCTGTTGCAGGTAATGATACAGACACGCCTAGCAGAAGCACTGCGTCTTTTCTTGTTACTTCTGAGTTGAGCCCTCCTTCAAAACTAAGTGGATTTGTTAAAGAGGTGATTAATTCCTTTGTTTTTTTTGAATACAAGATTTTCGCGCAAATACCCGTCAACTGTAACGCGCAAAACTTTGACGCGTGACCTGTTTGATGTACTATTTTCTGTCCCACTTTTACTGGCTAACGAATGCTTCTGGCCCTGGACAAGACGTACTGTCACGTGTTAAGCGAATCTGTGTGCCGTCTGTTGTCAAAATCTTTTTCTTTCGTCTGCATAGTTCCACCTTGCTAGAGAAGGCGTATAGCTTTAGGTACGTGGATGTAACGCACCCTGGGAAATACATTGCCTGCTGTGCCGGCAGCCAGAAACTATTGAACACGACTCCTTGCATTGTTTGGGTGCAATATTTTTGGGGATGTTTTACAACGCACACTCAAAAAAGATTTGTGCATTGGACATTACACCATCCGCTATCTCCCTGTAAAGAAGGGTGAAAATGTGCCATATGACTTGTTTATGGCCCTCGGCTTATATAGCTTGTGGAGATCCCGTATAGCAATACGGTATGGTGAAATCCGTCCTAAGTTGGCACGCTTATTGTTTTAGAACTTGTGCTTCAGATCAAGAATGTATTGGAACGTTGTGAGACCCCACTCAAGTGGATCGGTCTGTCCGATGCTTTAATAGACATGAAATAGTTTTAACATTGCCAACGGCCATAAGCATGGGCACGTAGTGTATATTTTAGTACCGATGTGTGTTTTGTGCACAAAAAAACACACACAAAAAAACGTGTCTCCGTGGCCTTGTGGGTAGCATGCCTGGCTCGTCACCGAAGGGGTTGGGAGTTCAAATCCCGCCTCCGCGTGAATTTTTCCCTTTTTTGTTTGGTTTCAGGCAAATTAAATACTCTATAAAGTGAAATCATTTGAGACCTGCGGCGACCTTTCATTCACAGTAAATTTTATGTATGAATCACTTTCATTCCACGTGTGACGTCACGTTTCACGTGAGCGTTGTCGGTTCTTTGAAATTCCCGCGCGAGGTCATGGAACTGCGACACCATGACCCTATCAACCAATCAAGATTTTTCCATCCCGCCGACGCCGGATTTTCTGCGAAAATGAGATTCTAAACGCTATCGCGTTAAAAATAAAGGCCACGTGACTTCGGCACTGACTGTTTTGTGTGCAAATATACAGGAGTGCAGAACAACAATAACCCATAAAAATATCACACGGCGATGCGCAAAGAAAGAATGGAGGGTCCCGACGCGTTATCCCCCGTAAGAATAAGCTGAACGCAATTATTGTTTGTCCAAAGGCACGATCACACTAGTGGGACGGCGGCTCGACGCACGCCGTCCTGCCTGACGTCGGCTGCCGACCCAGCAGTCCGTCCAGCTCGCACGTCCAGCTCACTTGCACCTTTGCATTTCATTGCATTATCATCATAACCTTAAATTGCAAGCTTCACCCTTGCTGGTGTCAGACTGGTGGCAGCTGATAAAACAACTTCGCTCTCCTGACGTCTAACCCCTGGTTAGCTCAGCTGGTAGAGCGCTCCACCTGTAATGGAGAGGTCCCGGGTTCGATACCCGGACCAGGCACGGATTTTTTCGGTCGCGCACCTGTCACCTAGCTGTGTTTGGAGATTTGTGTTTGTCCTTTGCCCCCTCTTGTTCCCCTTCTCCAGGGATTATTTTCATCATTCCTGTCCAGCTCGCTTGCACCTTTGCATTTAATTGCATTATAATCATAACCTCAACACCACTGTTATTTCCCCGCCAAATTTAGCCGAAAAATTTCCCCGCTAAATTTAGCGGGGAAATTGACGTCACGTAACATGAAGTCGTGACGTCATGTTAAGCATTGACTTTATTTCTGTCACGGCTTTGTGACGTCATGTGACATCACGACTTCGTTTCACGCGACGTCAGTTTTCCCGCTAAATTTAAAGGGGAGATTTTTCCGCTAAATTTAGCGGGGAAATTGACGTCACGTAACATGAAGTCGTAACGTCATGTTAAGCATTGACTTTATTTCTGTCAAGGCTTTGTGACGTCATGTGACATCACGACTTCGTTTCACGCGACGTCAGTTTTCCCGCTAAATTTAAAGGGGAGATTTTTCCGCTAAATTTAGCGGGGAAATTGACGTCACGTAACATGCAGTCGTGACATCATGTTAAGCATTGACTTTATTTCTGTCATGGCTTTGTGTCGTCATGTGACATCACGACTTCGTTTCACGCGACGTCAGTTTTCCCGCTAAATTTAAAGGGGAGATTTTTCCGCTAAATTTAGTGGGGAAATTGACGTCACGTAACATGAAGTCGTAACGTCATGTTAAGCATTGACTTTATTTCTGTCATGGCTTTGTGACGTCATGTGACATCACGACTTCGTTTCACGTGACGTCAGTTTTCCCGCTAAAATTAAAGGGGAGATTTTTCCGCTAAATTTAGCGGGGAAATTGACGTCACGTAACATGAAGTCGTGACGTCATGTTAAGCATTGACATTATTTCTGTCACGGCGTTGTGACGTCATGTGACATCACGACTTCGTTTCACGCGACGTCAGTTTTCCCGCTAAATTTAAAGGGGAGATTTTTCCGCTAAATTTAGCGGGAAATTGACGTCACGTAACATGAAGTCATGACGTCATTTTAAGCATTGACTTTATTTCCGTCACGGCTTTATGACGTCATGTGACATCACGACTTCGTTTCACGTGACGTCAGTTTTCCCGCTAAATTTAAAGGGGAGATTTTTCTGCTAAATTTAGCGGGAAATTGACGTCACGTAACATGAAGTCGTGACGTCATGTTAAGCATTGACTTTATTTATGGCACGGCTTTGTGACGTCATGTGACATCACAACTTCGTTTCACGCGACGTCAGTTTTCCCGCTAAATTTAGCGGGGAATTTGACGTCACGTAACATGAAGTCGTGACGTCATGTTAAGCATTCACTTTATTTATGTCACGGCTTTGTGACGTCATGTGACATCACGACTTCGTTTCACGCGGCGTCAGTTTTCCCGCTAAATTTAAAGAGGAGATTTTTCCGCTAAATTTAGCGGGGAAATTGGCGTCACGTAACATGAAGTCGTGACATCATATTAAGCATTGACTTTATTTCTGTCACGGCTTTGTGACGTCATTTGACATCACGACTTCGTTTCACGTGACGTCAGTTTTTTCGCTAAATTTAAAGGGGAGATTTTTCCGCTAAATTTAGCGGGGAAATTGACGTCACGTAACATGAAGTCGTGACGTCATGTTAAGCATTGACTTCATTTATGTCACGGTTTTGTGACGTCATGTGACATCACGACTTCGTTTCACGCGACGTCAGTTTTCCCGCTAAATTTAAAGCGGAGATTTTTCCGCTAAATTTAGCGGGGAAATTGGCGTCACGTAACATGAAGTCGTGACGTCATGTTAAGCATTGACTTTATTTCTGTCACGGATTTGTGACGTCATGTGACATCACGACTTCGTTTCAGGTGACGTCAGTTTTTTCGCTAAATTTAAAGGGGAGATTTTTCCGCTAAATTTGGTGGGGAAATTGACGTCACGTGACCTCAACACCACTTCAGTTTTCCCGCTAAATTTAGCGGGGAAAATGACGTCACGTGACCTCGACACCAATTCAGTTTTCCAGCTAAATTTGGCTGGGAAATGGACGTCACGTGACCTCAACACCAATTCAGTTTTCCCGCTAAATTTAGTGGGGAAAATGGCGTCCCGACTTTCTGTCACATAACCCATGAAGAAATTCAGCGGCAGGAGGAGAGGAGGAGGAAATGAGGAGGAGGAGGAAGCGCACCGCCCTTCTTTGACGTCGTTCCAAGAGCTTGCGTGCCTAATTAATTTGCTTTCTTTCCGTGGTCCCGTCACGCGTGTCTAGCTTCCTCCGGCTCCTCAGGGCGGCGATAGTCCTCGACATGTGGGACGTGCAGTTCGTCATGATGATCACCGATCAAACAATAATTGTGCTCGTACTAATGTTAAAAAGTTTGTGTCACGTCTGTGTCGTGTGCTAAACACCTTCGCTGCTCAGCCATCTTCACAAAGTAAAATGGCTGATCATTTAAAAAAAATTATAACCGAATTATTTTTTCCGTTGTAAACCTCAATTGCAGTACGCATCTTAGCCTTAAATATCTGTTTGATAAAGTGCCTTAACTATAAGGGGACAACCTCCGCAAACCTTTTTTTTATTATAACTTTTTAGTGTTCCTGAATCCGAAATCTTCCGTATTCAGTGAAAGGCAATCTTAGGAAATATTATTTTCTGGTCACACACCCAGCCTGCCTTGTAACATTCGTGACATGCATGCACGGAACGTAGCTATGGCGCTTACGACAAGCTGCAACAGACTGCGTCCTTCTAGCGTCGTCTTTCTAAACAGACACCGCACTGACATACAGAGCGAGCATCAATCAGTTAACGGAGCTTTCTACAATTTCCTTTATTTCTTGAACTATAGGTGGTTACGTTAGGCGCCTCCCGCGTTGGGCGTCTCCTGCCCCCGACACGCCCCAAGCGGAAAACTTGACGGGTGCATCGCTGCAAAGAAGCAGACGCACCTGTCTTGAAGACGCCGCGTACCGGCGTCGCGCTTGTTGTAATCAGAAGCTGCGAGACGCGCTGCCACTGATACTGACGCAAGGTAGGGCAGCGCCGCATGGATCCACTAGAGATGGCGTTTAGAGGAAAGGCGCAGACCAATTCCTTTTCTTTCAGGTGGTATTAGCCTGGCTCTAGCGTAAATGGTGTATGTATACCTGCTTCAGATCAGGTCGGATGGTCGTTCGACTCATCAAACCCTCACCGACCTACCGATTAACTTCTGGAAGAAAAAGAAATAAAAGGTTCATCTTATCGATTAAGACCGCGCGTCTTTGTGATAATATGGATTTCTTTCGTGTGACACAAACATGCGCGCACCGGCGCGCGCACGCAGCGCACGCACGCACGCACGCACGCACGCACGCACGCACGCACGCACGCACGCACGCACTTACACACGCGGAGACACCCAGACACCAAACAAAAAAAGAACAGACGGGTACAAGTAGTACGTACACACGCGCGGACGCGCACCACTGCGAAAAACAAACCAGTACGCGTATACCGAACACACGCGCGAGCACGTGCAACAAGCAGACACACGCACAATTGCGCGAATGGTAAGGGCAAGCACGCAGGGAATCTTCCATTCAAGCGCAAGAAGGATCCCCATCTAATATACCTTGATTTCCAGATAGTCAGTGAGTCAACCACGCGACGACTTCTCCGGAAGGTGCACTACTTTTGCGAACTGTTCGGGAACGTCCGAGCGATTGAACTCAACACTGAGCAGCTCAATCAAGTCGCGTGTACACGTGTACGGTCCACGCGCCTCCCACACAGCTTGTGAAACCAGCTGCGCCTGCCTACATGACTGACGGATTAGAATCCGGCACGTGGAGGTGGAATCAAATGGTGGAATTGTTCCCGGACGAGTTTTTACGAAATTGACGTCACATTTCCTGCGGTTCAGAATCCGCCATGTTCCAGGCGAAAAAAAAACATGAAAAACTTGATATCTGGTTTGTGAACCACAGGAACGTGTCGCTGGACTAGTCCGGGGACCTGGGGAGTGTTGTGTATCACGTGAACAAACTTCATTAAATAGGTTCGCGAACCTGTCGTTTCACGGTTATCGAGATTTTAAAGGGACACTGACAGGGTATTTATGCTCGCCGAGGTTTTTAGTTGTACATGATATATGAGAGCCAAACTACCCAGAACAGAATTTGCGGCTCAAAATTCGGTTTCTTTCCGCCTGAAAACCGCCGACTGAGAACTGGCCGGTTTGAGTCGCGCTCACTCTCTTCTTCGTGGTCACGGGCCGTTTCCTAAGGTTTAGGCACTACCACCAAATTTAATCAAAGTCGTGGGTCATTGAAAGCCCACACTGAATATTAAATAAAAAAAACATGAAACCGATTTTTGTGGTTTCTAAAAAGCTAAATATACTTTGATCGAAAAACAAAAATGCACAGAGAACCGGAAGCATTCAGTGCGTTCACTGCGTAATTTTCAACATGGCGTCGTATCGCGTATCGTAGAACTCGCGGGCTCGACGGCGATCGCAGCGGACGACGGGCGTGGAACCTCTACTTTAGAACTGTCGTTCGCGGTACCGGCGAATCTGTCTTCCTTCGAAAGAAAAATTTTGGACCGATCAAAAGTATTGGGGTTCATTCCGTACGACACGCCCGACCACCAAGCCGATTTGCACGATGATGTCGCCGAGCCGTTACCCCTTCTCGTGGCTGAAGACATCGCTCGCGCGAATGTCAAGCACGAATTGCGTAATTCGATTTGAATATCTACGCGTAATATATCTTTACTAGGTGCGAATATGGTAACGCGTGGTGCTGCCCGACTTCGAGCCTAGGGAGTGCCTTTACTGGAGGGAAATCGGCAGCAAACTTTCTGACCTACAGCATGGTATACGTCTACAGTCACCGGCTGCATTACTGCGAACCAAGAGTTCCCCCAGTAGCTCAGTGGAAAGGTGTCCACTTCTTATGCGGCGGTTCCAGGTTCAGTCCAGAGTGTGCGTGTACAGTTTTTTTTTTCTCAAACATTTTGCGATATTTACACATTTCGTTTCTTACAATTATCACTGATAAAAACAAATGTTGTGGACGAAACGTCGCTGAACTAAATGGTATGGGGTTCCCTTTTTGTCACCTGGCAACTTGATGTAGTCCCTTTCCACAAAGTGCAGGGACAGTGTAAATCGGGTAGCGTCCGCTTTCAGAGATGCCCGTAGCTGTTTGCAGGAATTGCAGCCAGCCATTGGTCCCGATCCCGTTGATGTTTCGGAGTCTTGTGCATACTTTGCCGCACAATGCCGCTATCTGATGCAGTGCCTGTGAGGCGGCTCTTCACGCAACATCTTTGGGACATTCTTTTCTGAGCCGATCATGGGCATTCACCACTTGCACTTATTACTCATTTCCAACTCTTCTACGTAGAAAACAACTCATCTTGAAGTGCAGAACAGCGAGCGGAACAAACATAACTGCAAAGGAATCGCACGACAAACAATTCCCGCAAGGCACGTCGCCTGCTGCACGCGGCAAAAAAAAAACAAAAAAAAACGCAGGTTGGGTGTAGTGACGTGACTTTCGGCACTCTCTCCTCCTTTATATTCTTCTGACCTCCGTGTGCAGGTTTCAGATTCGGTTTCAAGCAGTTGTGTTTCTTGGCTTTATTAAAAATATACGCCACTCTGTGCCAAAATATAAATTGGGTAGTCTTCTGACACCATACTAAACCGCCTAACAAAAAAACAAACAAACGAACAAACATTTTTTTGGTGGGTGTTTGCCTTTCTTTAAACACGTTCCATTCTCGCTTTTTTTTCTTTTCTGGTCTGCCGAGGTCCGTGCCAGGTCCGCGGACTCGATTAACTCACACTTCTCGCGCAACAACTGCCAGCACGAGCCGTCTTTTATATTTTTTTTCTTTTTATACGAGCTATTTTTAGCGCTTTTTTTCACATGCATCTGGCTTGACTGTGTTTAATTTTATGTAACGGTTGACACTAGTTCACACCTGGTCGAACCAATTTGCATATGTTATTTCTTGTAATTACACTCTACGTCTACCGCAGGTAAAGATGTTTTATGGCCTTTTGTGTTGCAAAATGCAGATATAGTTATTTAATTTCAAAACAAGAACACACTTCAACGAAAACCAACACCATTTCTAAATATATTAAATATAAATTTTGACTTGGGGTGGTTAGGCAAAAACTTAAAATAAAGTTACCCTTGTCTGCTGCTGCGTTGGCACTGCAGACTTAAAGCAAAGTAAAATAAATAAATACGGTAACTGTCGCAATTGAAAAATAAGATTTTTTAATAAAACGCCAATCAGAAAAGGACAACAAAATATATCTGACCGCAGCCACAGAACAGCCCTGGCCAGCAGTTGAATGCGTATTCACACGGGGGAGAAATCCCTCCCTTTGCTCCCTGAGATGCGCATCACGTGGTAACCACGTTGCGCCTTTGCGCGGATCCGCGCTGACGTCGGCATCCCAGGGGGATGGGGGAGCTTTCGATCGGGCTGCGCAAACACTCCCCGCTTTTGCGTGGGACCTCTTCGCAATTGGCGGTATTTCGTTCACGTGTCTGGCAACTTAACCCATTTTGTTCGATGGGATACCGGCGGTGCATCGGGATGGCCCAACGTTACTAGAACCCCTCAGTTGGGAAACTGCCATAGAGCCTACTTTAAGAAAGTGGCTCCAATCCGTACTCGAGGACCGAGCTAATGGCGATCGCAACGCCGCCATTTCTCCTGCAGCGTCCACTCCGGGAACTGCACGGCTGCATGTCGAGTCGGGCAAAGGCCGGTGGTGCCATCTCGCAGGGCCATCTTGCAGTAGCTATATAGAGCAACTTTCATGTTTTAACTCGTCGCTAGAAGGTGGCGCTGTTATCGTATTTAGCTCGGTCTTGGTGGACGCCAGCGGCCCAGGTTTGCAGGGTGAGTTTCCCAACTGAGAGTTTTAGTATCGTTGGGATGGCCTAACTTGTTGTCGCTTGCGCTGACGTTAGTGTGGACTGGAGCGGGAGATGTGCTCATTGCCTGATTCGGTTGGCATGTATAGTAGGTTGGAAGGTATGGTGTGGGTGTTCTTTGATTCTCAGCATTGTAGCAGAAACGCCGTCTGCGCATGGTCCGCCCGGGGCCCTGATGCTACCAGTCAGGTCACACGTGGTACATGACACTTTGTTCTACCCAATTAGAGAATTGGTTATCTAGGACCATAAAGAAAAAAGAGGCTGAAGTTGCTTTGATGTCAGAGGAGCTCCAGGTCCTTTCGAAGCTTCGCAACCCAACCCAGCGCGCGAAAGTCGACCATGGTCGACAAAGTTGCTGCCACATCGGCTGCAGTTGTACGGCAGTCCTTGGCGCAGCCACCGGCTAACCAGGATACCTATGTTGCGCTTTTTGGACTCCCACGGAGACTAGGGAGAAGGAAGTGACGTCAACAACGCAAAAAACGCAGAGTGGATGTTTCTTCTGCGGAAATTCGTCATCAACGACTCTCACTATACTCTGTTTCACCTTGTGTTGTACCGCAGGAAAGGCTACAACCGCGAGCTCCTTGCTCTGGGGCACATCTCGGCGGCACAAGCTCTCAAGCAGAGAGGGCAGCTGCCAACGCTATGAGCTCGCGCTTCTAGCCTTCGCTGCGGTACAACAGCAAACAGAGAAGAAGTCACCGACCACGATGACAACTCGTCCCACCCATGGGTGACAAAGCTTTCGAAGAAGGCGGCCAAAAGGGCACACCTTTTTCGACACGACACGCACACCGGAGACTCCCCGCCTACACCCAAGACACAGGAACGCCAGATAATCACACTGAGCCCAGAGACAAAGACAGACGTCAGAACCCTAAAAAAGGGCTAATGGAGGCCATTGCCGCCTTCGTCAAGCTCGCACCGGGCGCGGTCTCCATTGAAACCACCAAGGAAACCAACACAATTACCTTCATGGCAAAATCCAAAGCCACCACCCAAACCCTGCTTGGCATTACCGAAATCCATATCGCTGGGAAACCCCCTCTACTCATCCATGCACACAAGCCAGTCAGCGATAATGAAATCCGCAGTGTCATCTATGCAATCGACCAAGGAGACGACAACGTTTCACTCATGGCAGGCCTGGAAACTGAAGGGCCAGCGGTGGTGCCAGCTCGACTGATGAACTGAGGAGGCAATACTGCCCTCATCACCTTCTAAGGAACCCATCTACACAGACACGTCTGGTACAGGCGCAGCGTCCTGCAGGTCTACCCGTACAGGGCACGAGCTGTGACCTTCAGCAACTGCTGTAAGATCGGCCACAAGCGGGACATCTGTCCCGCTTGTGGCTGATGTGTCCCGGTGCTCGACGTGCGGTAAGCCTCACGATGAGTCTATGGACGACCAAGACAGCGTGACCTGCCCTTCACCGATATCTTTGTGCCAAATGTGCCGAACTTAGAATTGACACCTTTCCACGGATAAATACTGCCCAAGGGGAATTGATATTGTCCGAAAAATCCGAGAGATGGCGTGAGAACGCGGCACTCCCCGGGGGTCTCAAGACAACCCAAAAATCCTCCGACAAGACTGCCGCAAGAAGTAGGGAGGCGGCCAACAGCCCGCAACCCAGCTCACTCTTACAACGATTACCATCGACCCTGCCACGCTGCTCCATCTCTTCACAGCCATCGCTGCCCAGATAGACACTGCCGTGCAGAGCAAACCTAGCCCCTCCAGCATGGAAGTAAACGTTACTAGTGGAACTGCCGAGCTTTGCGGCTACATGCAGCAGAACTCAAAGCCAGGCATTGTAACAAACCACAGGAACGCCCAGACGCCTACCTACTGCAAGAAGTCTACTGCACCACCGTCAAGCTGACCGGCTGCATGTCCAACGGGAATCCCTCAATATGTCCGTTCGGGCAGGCCAGTCCGGAGGCCTTGAAGGACATGCCATGGTATACCTCAAGAAACATTGGCCACAGTACAAGGTCGACATTCAACAATGGTGCGAGTAACATCAGGAAGTGATAGCTGTCAGAACCACCCAGCAAGACATTCCTGTCATCCTGGTGTCCGTGTAGTACCGACCTCGGGCTTCCGTCAAGGAATGCAGGGACCACGAATGGATTGCACACCTCGACAACCTTTACCCGAAAGAGCAAAAGATCGTCGGGAAAGACCTCAACCTCTTTAACATACAGCGTGGGCTACGCCCAGGACACCTCGGCAGGCAAAAAATCTTTTGGATGAGATGACCCACCACCGCTACACCCTGGTAAACACCGCAGGAATGAAGACATGGCTGAGCTGCAACGCTTGGCAGAAACACACCACCCCAAATCCCACCTGGACAAACAGCCCATACACGGCCAACCACACCTGAAAGCCGGAAACTGACTCTCGCGGCACTTATCTCCTGGCCATCAGGATAGGCCTTGCTCTCACCGGATCGGAGGCCTACAGAAAACGGTTCGCACACGTCGTCAATTGGGATATATACCGGAACCAACTCTACGCAAAAAAGACCAGAGCACAAACTGTCTGCGAGTAAATAAAAAAAAGCCCTCATGGCCGCGACCGCAAAAAAAAAAAATAAAGCTCGACCCCCCCTTCCCCCCCCCGGACTTTCACCTGTTGAATCTGTGGGCCCGGTGGCTAAGGGCTCCACAATGCTACAGAAGTGTCTCCAAAACGCGAGAGCCCTAAGGGAGGTCACAAGAGCAACGTAGCTGCCCGCAAATATGCAGCTCAGCTCGATCGGCAAAAGTTGCTGGAATTGAGTGCCTCGCTCTACAAAAAAATATCCGCTTGAAAACTTGTGACATTCAGCCGAGCCATGCTGGGCAAAACAAGGGATCGCGCAGATACCCTTACGCTCGCACTTACGACAAACACGGCGATTGAAGCACTGGCGCAAGATGCTGGAGACACCCTCTTCCCCCAGCCAGCGGCGACCAGCACCCCACAGGCCATACAGAGACCCATACGAAAGGGTCAACATCAACTAAAAGGACCCTATTAACCAACCTTTCACCTGGGGAAAAATGGAGGAGGATCTGCACCGCAGGAAACCAAATGACGCTCAAGGTTTGGACGGAATCATCACAGCCATGCTCCGAAAACTTCCCGAAGCTGCGAAACCTCGGCTCCTTAAGGACATTAACAAGGTGTAGTGCACTAGCATCATTCCAAAACAGTGGAAACACTCGACAGTTATCCCAATTCCCAAGCCCGGGAAGAAGTGGACCACCTTAGCCAACTTTCGTCCAATCTCTCTCAACTACAGCGTCTGCAAGCTGGTGAAGAGAATGCTACTTGGTCGACTCTCCTGGCAGCTGGAGCGGACGAAAGCCTTTCATGCGACGCAGGCAGGATTCAGAACTTGCCTGTGCGCGCAGAAAAGCCTCATCTTACTTTCCAGAGATCTCATATACCGAAGACCATCCCACAGAAATTTACCATTAGAACAGTCGTCGCGATCGATTTCAAAAAAGCCTTCAACAGCGGCCCACAGTACGCACTTTTTCAACGTGGGCGCGCTCCCCGCCTTGAAGGCCGTGCCCTGAATTTCATAAAGCCTTTCCTCGAGGCACGCACCTTCGCGGTCCTGATTTGCAAACGCCTGGCAGCACCAAGACCGAACAAAGTAGGATTTTCAAAAGCATCAGTCCTGTTCCTCTTCAATTTGGCCATGGCGCGTCTCCCCAGTCCATTTCAACAGGTGCGCAACCTCCACTTCACCATATATGCGGACGACGTTTTCCTATGAACAGTGCGCGACGACGTTCCGCAACAACAACGCATCCTCCAACGCGGGAGCGACATCATAGCAAGTCACCTTCAAATCGTAAGCTTAACCGCCTCGCCGGATAAAACAACCTACCTAGTCATAGCCCCCAAACGGAGAAGGACGCAAACATCAGCTCAACCCTTCACTTGACTCTTGCCGGCCAAGGGATCAGATCAGCACCAGTGGTACGCATCCTAGGACTCCGATTCCACGAGGATGGCGCCGCCAAGGCTTGGCTGACAAAGGTCACCTAACAATGCCAGGCAGCACAAAACGTCATTAGATGGGTTAGCGGCACCAGTGGAGGCGTTGACGAGGAAGGTACCCGCCGCGTGGGGAAAACACTCATCGTTTCCCGCAGCGTCAAGTAAGACGTCATTTGAACGTGTTGGCTAAACGCCGATGGATAAGCTACTGTGAAAGATTAGACCCTCGAAGTCCCATATCAAAAGTATATAGAGTTGTACGGGAACTGAGAAAAACACCGGAGCAATTACATCCTTTTCGACATTGTCTCTAACAAAGAAATGCTCAGAGTTACAAGTAGCTGAAGAGTTTTGTAAGATCATAGCAGAAAAACAACAATGCCTTCGTCGTAATGCCCAAAACACGCAGAATTACACCTTAGTTGTGCCAGAAGACTCGAGATTGGATACACCCTTAACACTCTCAGAGCTGAAAATAGCTTTAGCATCAACGAATAAGAAGTCATCGCCAGGAACGGATGGTGTAACGTATATAGCCCATCTTAATACAAATTCCTTAATAAGACTTTTAGAACTTCTGAATAGATCATGGGAGACAGGAAACGTTTCAAAAGCGTGGAAAGAAGCTGAAATTGTACCTTTGTTAAAACCAGGGAAACCACCAACTGCTTATAGTTCTTTCCGTCCAATTGCATTGACAAATTGTATTGAAAAACGTTAGAAAGAAATATACAAGGAAGACTAAATTGGTATCTTGAAACGAACGATATACTTCCAGAGGCAGTGAGTGGATTTCGTTCAGGAAGACCTACAAGTGATAGTATAATTAATCTAGTTAGTTCTATAGAAGAAAACCACGCAGGAAACAAAATCACTGTTGCAGTCTTCCTTGACATCAAACAAGCTTTTGACAGTATTGAACACGATGCCATTATTACTGCTTGAAAAAAAAGATTGGAATTTTAGAAAAGATGCTCCGCTGGATACAAAACTACCTTACTGATAGATAAAGTTTTATGAAAACTAATAATAACTGCACAAGTAAATACATGGTATCAAGAGGCGTTCCGCAAGGTGGGGTACTTAGCCCGACCCTTTTAAACCTTGCATCAATATCGGTAGCAGATGTCATTCCTGCAAATGTCATGGCCACATTTTATGCTGACGATATCTGCCTGTGGTCCAGTAGTGTTCAGCGAAACGTACCACCACGTTGGCTTCAGAAAGCGTTGCACCTGATTAGCCAACAATTATCAAAGCTGGGACTCACTTTGTCGTCAGAAAAAACAACGGCAATGGCATTCACAAGACAATCAATGCGACGATACCCTATTTTATTAGCTGGACATCCTCTGCCATATATAAAATCTTACTAGTATCTTGGAGTTATCGTTGATCGAAATCTCACATAGGCGCTCGAGGCAAACCGAATAAAAAAAAGATTGACGCAGTCATCGGAGTATTACGGCGCCTAGCTGGCACTACTTGAGGATGCTCGTGCTTCGCAATGCTTGCCCTAGAACGCTCTCTTGTAGACGGAATTCTCAGAGAAAGTGCACCGATGCTTCATGGTGCTAGCAAAACTACCATCAAAAACCTGCAAACAGCGCAGACGAATGCACTTAAAATCTGCTTCGGTCTTCCTAGGGGCCACGTCTACTTGTGATACGCTGGCTGAAACGAGAACAGTATCTGTCAACACTATGAAAACGCAAGAATTTTTACGAGTACACCTACGTTACATTACTCAGCATAAGAGACACTATATGCGAAACATTGTCAGAAAAAGGCCACATTCCACATTTGGGCAAGAAATACAATAATGGCATAAAGAAATTTCTTTGGTGACAAAGCACAGGAAGAAACTCCGCCACCGTATTAGATTATGCCCTCTATGAGAATTAATACCGAGATATCTGGAATGGGGGCAATCAAGGACACAGCGGTACCCGTTCGATTTCAACAAACTCTGTTTCACGCATCTAATGTATACAAAAACCATGTTTTGTATATACTGATGGGTCCATTACCGAAACATCATCATCTTCTGCCTTCGTAATTCCCGAGAACAATGTAATTGAGACCGCACGGCCATCCCACCAAACAGCATCTACAACAGCAGAACTACATGGTATTCGGTTGGCGATTACTTATATTTCCAAACCAACGAATATACAAAAATGGGTTATCCTAACCGACTTCATTGCTGCTCTTAAAAGCCTTATGATATTTGGGAAATCATGCAGCAATAATAGTCTCCAATTACAGGTGGGACAAGTATATGCTAAAGTCACTTACATAGGACATCACATAATACTGCAGTGGATTCCAGTTCACAGCAGCATCAGCGGAAATGAACAAGCTGACAGGGCTGCTAAAACCGGACACAAACTCAGAAAGCTTGAAAACGTTCCATTCACCAAATACGACATAAAATGCTCCATTAAAAAATTACTTAACACTATGATTATGCAGTCGTGGTCTTCATCAGTTCATCAAAATAGCAAATTACATTCAGGGGATCCAGAATTGACAACGAAACTACAAGATACCCTACCTAGAAAACTCGAAACTTAGTACCACAGGCTACGACTCGGGGTGGCTTACACTGGCAGCTCTAAGTCTATTCTTCGCCGAAGTGACGCTCCAATGTGTACCACATGCAACTGCAAAGAGGATGTAGAGCATATATTGTCCGCATGCGCTAAGTACCGAACTCAACGCGAATGCATGAAAAGAATACTTCACCAGCTGGACCCCAGACCATTCAATGGAGAAAAGAATCCTTGGCCCATGGAAGAACAAACGGCATCAACGTCTTAAAAGCTCTACAAAAGTATGTCGAAAACACCGGACTGATCGATCAACTTAGAGTGTGCGTGTGTGTGTTGTGTTTATGTGCGCGTGACTTACTCTTCTTCTAATCGTCTTTATTCCCCTCTACCCTTCCCCACGGAGTAGCCAGCCAGCGAAAGCACGAACTCCGACTTACCTTTCCATGCTTCAATAAATATCTATCTATCTAGTGCCACTAAATAAGCTACGCTTCAGAGTAACGACACTTGCCCATATTGTGGCTTAAAATCATGGTTGCCAGTTATCTAAAGCTTTATCTGAAATCGCAGGTAACACTTTACCGCCCTCCAGAAATGTTTAGAGTAGCGGCACTCTGTTCCCCGACATGGTTGTGGGTGCCGCAATTTTGGTGCCTGTGCAGAGCAGACTTAACTGCCGATAGTCATGACACAAAAATGCGACTTCCTCAGCATTAGATTCGGTGTTAAGAAGCTCATGTAATATTGCTTTGCTCTGTCGCGAACTGTTTGAACATTTGTGAAGGGCGGAAAATCGTTTCCTGTGATTTCAGGTAAATATTCAGATAACTGGCAACCATGATTTTAAGCCACAGTATGGTCAAGTGTCATTACTCTGAAGTGTAGCTTATTTAGTGGCACTAGCTCATCCAACCATCGTCAAATTTGGCTAAGTACTTTAGGTACCTAGTAGGGAAGAGTGTTAAGGGGATTCAACCGCTCGTCACTCAATGGGCCAATTTCGCTACACAAACCTGAGTTTCAGGAATGCACGATAGCATTCATTCTTTTGGAGGTTACTTATGAAGACGTAATGAAGGTTGTGCGGCCTTTAAATTTTTCCTTTAAAGCGCTGGAGATTTTTAATAAAATCCTGAAATATGACCGTTTTGACTGTTTTTAGCGCGTTTTGAGGCATTTTTGAAAATACCATTATTTAGAAGACAAACGTGAAAAAACGCTTGGCCGTACGCACTAGGGGTGCCTCTAATCTTAATTTTAAGACCATGACGAGAAAGCAAATTATTGTTGTATTTGCGTATTTGTGTAAATAAAATCACCCTGTTAATTTTATTTCTAACTTATTAAACGAGATGGCGACACTAGTACTAAATGCCTCAAACCGGAGATTTTCTTGCTGTTGCTGTTGTTGTTTTTCTCTCGAGCTCGAATTCGACCGCGATGTCTCGTTGCTCGTGCATCGGTAGCACGTGTAGCGAAAGCTCGCGCTGTAAAGCTCACTGTTCGTGGATTCAATCCACCGCCTCTGTTCGTTTCAATTTGGACGAACGTAGCACCGGCGTGTGGTCATGCATCACTATTCGCAACTTTCAGCGATGGTGGTACCGCGGTGTGAGAATTGCGTTCCCTAGCTCCTGGATGATTGGCCTCATAATAAACATGCTTGCCTACACCTTCCTTGCGTGAAAAAATAATGTAAGTCTCTAATACTGCTCGTATATAGCAAAACTAGAATTACTTACGCGTCACAGACCGAGCCTCGTACCGATGTTCTACGACGATCATCCAGATGACAGCCATTTTGATAGGCACCTGTGCGCCCCCTATAGGTCGTCAAAGTTGCGAATTGCGTGATACACGTTAAAGACGTCAGACAAGCAGCGGCATACTGCACTGTCTTTCATTTCAAACGAAGATACCAAATACACTCAGATCTAGCTGACTACCTTCCCGCTGTATAAACATAGACACAACAGAATTACAATTGATGACTTCGTTGGTCGGCACTTTTTGAACGTTGCAAAAGAGAATAAGAAACGTGCCCATTAGTGACCGACCCGAGGTTCCGCAACTTTGTCGCGAAGCTGCCACACACCTGCGATCAACAACCTTCGTGATGCCTCATTGTACATTAGTGCCTCACATTATATCTCACTGTATTAATGCGAATAGCATTCTTTGGCTACTTCACGCACTTTTCGTCTATGTATCTATCTATCTGGCTATCTAACCTCTTACGCCGCGGGTCGATAAATAAATAATAAAGACCGGCGCCGGCTGGGATTCGAACCGTTGACCCTTTGATCAGCAGGCAGACGCGCTGACCACAGAGCTATGAAGGCAGTCATTCAACGCACTCTAAACGGTTGTTTATATCTTTACCATAGGACGCGCTTTACAGCGCTGTCACAGCTACCGGTGCGCGCGCGTTCCATGCACGAGCGCTCATTCCGCTCTCGTGAGGCTGAGCACGGCCGCTAGCTCACCCTCTCCCGCGCTCGGGAGAGGGTGATGTAGCGGCCGTGCTCAGCCTCACGAGAGCGGAATGAGCCCTCGTGCATGGAACGCGTCGCACCGGTAGCTGTGACAGCGCTGTAAAGCGCGTCCTATGGTAAAGATATAAACAACCGTTTAGAGTACCGTTGGTTGAGACTAGCTGAGACGCCAGAAAGTCTGGTCGGTACCATTTTGAGTGTTTGTGCGTATGGCGCGTGCTTTGCTCGCCTTCCTAAGTGACACAAACGCACGTGCTGGGCTGCGGAGATCGTGCGCAGGGCTGTGAAAGTGTCAACAAATTTAGAATCGCCTCAAGAGTGGGCTGGCGTATCTAGAGTGTGCCGGCCACCTGACGAACGCGCATAACTCCGCACCGTTTGATGCTATTCGCATTAACGTAGATAATCATTCCCAAAGGATGGGTTCTGCTGATTTTTATTATTATCACCCCTTATACGGGCCTTTCCGGCATTCATTGTACGGGCTACGTGCATCTCTGTGTCGCCTGTGCTACCGAGCACAAATAGATACCTACCTACCATCAAACGAATATATTGGTTTTATGTGTTAAATCAGTGAGAGCAGTTGTGTTCCTTGATGACAGGGGGAAAATATTGATTCCTGCAAGTGCTAGCGAAACCAGATTCTGAAGAACGGTAAGAATTATTACCATGCATAATGGGTTGTTTAAATGCCAATAGACACAGTTGCGTTTTAAGGCTGAACTCGATGGGACGAATATGCTGCGAAAAATCGACGAATTTCGCCCGGCGGCTTTTGCTCCGCGCATGAAATCAGCAAAGTGGCTGTTACGTCGCGCGCTAAACGAGCGTGCCATCGGGCGACGTTCGTCAGTTATTCATCGCATCATGGAGTTCAGCCTTTAGTGCGTTTGACTGCGCTGTGTCAAGAAACGGAAGCGGGTCAACTGCACATCGATGCTTCGTATGAAGCGTGGAATTCAATTCAAAGAGTACCTTGGCACGTGACATACGAAGCAGGAATCGACAGGAATGTAGTAGTTTTTCGCAGCCGCAACGCAGTCAGACACACCCAAATGCTCTCAAACACAACTGTTTATGGGCCTTTAGAAGATCGTTACCGCTGCCTACCGCGGCCACGGTGTACTGCTCCTGGTAAAAGTTGTACCAGCGTGTGCCACTCCATCTGGCAACTCTCGCATTTGTGCCGCAAAATCAGGTCGCAATCCACGAGGTCTCTATTTGGAGTATGCAAGACAAAACGCAAGGACTGCAATCCATGCATCGGTGGCGGAGGGTCGACAGGAAGGACCTTCACAACAGGGATGCCTCCGTATCGTTTTTTCAACCATAACAGAAGATAAGACATGTGTTCCAGGATGCTTCAGGTAGTCCACTATTCTCGAAAAATACAAATGACACTTCCTGTTCGATCTTCAATGAGGTAACCTACAACGAAAGTACGTATTGTCCTTTCATACAGCAGCGTGCTAAAGTTTCATGTTCAAGGCCACACCTACAGATAAAGAATACCAGTTAATTCTACCGTGACGTCATGTGATAAATGTTGACAGGGGCGTCCTTATTGGACAAGGGCGTAATGATTTAGGATGACATAAAATTTATTTAGAGGTCGAAGTCTTTTCGCATCTCTCATCAGACAGACAGGATGTCAGGGAAGGGTCTGCGGACAGTCCTTGATGGAAGGTTTTTTTGAGCCCATTGAAGACTACTCGTCGTGCGAAATCATTACCTTTGTAGAAGCACAAAAACGACGTGAAAGAAAAGCGCTCCAAGACACACGTGCCATGAACCAACGTTGATGCGCGATTCACGTGAGGCACGGGCACGGAGCTAGCCATCACACCGTTCCAACGACAAACCGCCCGATGAGCGCTCTTCAATTATAGATTTTTGTAAATATGTAAATATAGTATCTTTGCTGTTTCCGCTGCTTCTGATTGTAATCCAATCATCAACACCTTCAAGGCAAAGTGCCAAGCCTGCGGTACAGTAATTTCAGGATCAAAAACTTCCACCTCCAACTTCAAGCTTCATCTCATTTGGCGTCTAAAACAAATTTAAAAAATGTATTGCAGTATCAGTATCTCTGTATTTGTATTTCTGCCCTCCCTAAAATATATTCCTGTATTTGTATTTCCAAATACTTTTGCCTTTTTTTAAATGTATTTCCGATACGTATCGCGATACACTTATACAGATATATTTCAGTATCAGTATTTTAGCTACTATTTTATTGTATCCCAGTATTTGTATTTCCAAATACATTTTCGAGTATTTCTGCCCAACCCTAAACAGGAGTCACATCTAACGCTCAAGCTACGAAGAGTGCTTCTGGCAAGCTCAATGGACCTTTTCGAAAGTTTGACCTCTGTTGCAAACTGTGGAATCCCTGCACAATTATACATACAAACGTCAGCTTTTTGTGTTTGATTGCACGTCAGGTGCAACAGTACTCGTGCAGCGGAAGTTCAAGCCAAAGGTACAAACACGATTGCGCTCGCAGCATTTCTGATTATCACCCAAAGTTTCACATTCTCACGTTCCGCAATGTCGGTTGTTCCGCCATTGTGCAGTGGATCAGCCGATGTTTACCTAAGTCTAATATCGTCAAAACAAATAGAACTAACGTTGTGGACGCATGTGACATCTATATAAGTGAAAATGTAAAATACACTTGGCAGCAAAAAAAAAAAGACTATCGTTTAATTTTTTGTTGACAGCTTCTTTTTCAAATAAATAAATGCTAAAGGTGTCCACAACGTAAGTTCCTGTTTTGACAATATTAGGCTCAGGTGGACGTCGCTCAGAGAGAAATATCTTCTCTCGTTTCTATCTTTTGATCCAGTTGACGTCCTCCTCTCAAAATTTCGCGCTCTATTCCAACTGCTGGCGTCCCATTTTCAGAGTTTAATCTTTACGCGATCCGTAAATTATCTACACAAGCCAAAAAATAAGATTTTCTAAAAAAAACATTACTAAGTGCATGCACTGCACAGGCTCATCACTTCTATATAAGTAATTAGAAGTAAATAATCAACATAAGATAAAAAACAAAAAAAAACTTTTCCTTTCAAGCAGTTATGACTGTAGACGCCAGCACGTGTTGCACGTGTAACTAGTCATCAGCAGACTCCTAGCGGAAGGCCTGATAAGGCTCTGCAGGCGAGACTTTTGTTGATTATAATTTTTTGTGTGTGTTATGTTAGCGCGCGTGGTCAAACGCGTGCATACGCTACAAGTGTGGCTCGTAAGCACCCTTAGATCGTGCAGGGTTGAACAGAGATATCCTAATATGTAGGGTGCCTCAATGCCCTTCGGCTTAGGGTAGGGTTCCTCAATGTCCTTCTGCTTAGGGTAAAGCCCCTTGATAAAGGCGTTTTTTACAAGTACCGCGAACCATTGTTGTGGAAACGCGCGAGACACGTGCCACGAGCGGGTGCTCCGCCGCCACTTCCAAGGGCCGCTCATTTCAGTGCTGTGCCGCCATTTGCTTCCAAGATCCGCTCGAGACACGGGCCACGTGTGCTCGCGCATTTGACGCTACTTGCAAGACAAACGGAAACATATCGAGGGGCTTTAGTTTAGGTAGATGCCACCCTTTGTAGTACCCGATGCCGACAGCACGCGCTCACGGGTAAAATACAAAAAAATCAATGAAAACAAAATGTCGCCGTAGCACAGTCAGCGCCACAAACGCGTGCAGGGACACGCTCTTTCACGCGCTTCTGAACAAACAAATAAAAATAAACGTGTGGGATAAAATGACGAGATGCCACCACCCTACGCAAAGCGCCCATGAAGGCACCTAGCTTAGGGTGATGCCACCCTTTGTAGTACCCGATGCCGACAGCACGCGCTCACGGGTAAAATACAAATAAATCGACGAAAACAAAATGTCGCCATAGCACAGTCAGCGCCAGAAGCACGTGCCGGGACACGCTCTTTCACGCGCTTCTGAACAAAAAATAAAAATAAAAGTGTGGGACGAAATGGCCAGGTGTCTCCACCCAAAGCAAAGAGCACATGAAGGCACACTACTAATATGCATTTGGAAAAAAAAAATAGTTGAATGATTTGCAAGGAAGGCTAAAATACCTATTCCGAACAACATTTATATTATGAAACATTATTTCAGACAGTTTCATTCTCTGTAGACCTTGTTTAATGGCTAGTAAATATGAAAAAAAAAATCATGATTTCTCTTATTTTGAACTATTGCAATATGTTTTCTTAACCAACAAACAGGTGCTTACTCTGAGATGCAAATTGAATTTTGACGTTCGCGCTTTGGCGCCCGAAACAATTCTTTTTGTAAATTTAGCACTTCCCGTTTTGCGGATTACTAAGAAAAAAACGGGCCATCAATAGGTAGAAAATACGTTTCTACCAAAGGTGAGGCGTACGTTTTTTTTTCTCTTCACCTTTATAATTTTTAGGTAAAATCAAATGAACCTCTAAATAACTTTAGTGTCTTCATAAATAACCTCGAGAGTTTACTATGCTGTTATGAACACCTCTTTCAACAGTGATCTTACTATGTCACGATGGAACGAAGCGGTGCTACCTTATCTGTCTGGAAACAAACAGGGGTGTGTGTATGTTTATACAGCCTAGAACATAGTCTGCCTCAACGGGAGACCTGTTTCCCAGCTGTAGACGAGCAATTCAGCCAGTGCAGTCAGTACAACCGATAGCCTGGGGTCTTTAACGTGCATCACGCCGTAGCGATACACGACCGCACGCCGGTACGATGCTCATCCAGATTGAAACGGGCAGGGGTGGGGATGGAACCCAGGATCCCTGGGTTATACAGCGCGAGCTTTCGCTCCACGTCCTCCAAGCTGGTGTGCTCTAGCCCACTCGGCCACTTATCTTTTTTTCTTTATTGCACTTGGCCACCGATCCCTCTTCATCTGTCTGGACCACGGTGGTCTGGACCACGTGGTCTGGACTAAAGCCCTTCGATGTGTTTGCGTTTGTTTTGCAAGTGGCGTCAAATGCGCCAGTGCACGAGGCCCGTGTCTCGAGCGGCCCTTTGAAGCAGCGTTCGGCGCAGTACTGAAATAAGCGGCCCTTGGAAGCGAATGGCAGCGGAGCACTCGCTCCTCGCACGTGTCTTGGGCGTTTCCACAACAATGGTGGAGAAGTACTTGTAAGCGTGAATTTTATCAGAAGGATTTAGTCTGCACTTGCCGGCAGCGCCCTCAACTTATAAAATTTACGAGGATAGCTGGAGTGCGACATAGATTTCTGTATTTGAGTGGTTCTTTTTCGCTGACAGGCAGACAGACGGAAAGTGTCCTTTCTTGCCATACCCGTCGCCAATTTTGTGAGCTGCTGTGCACTTGGCACGCGATTGTGGACTAGTAGTATAGAGTCGCGCTACTTGCTTGGACAGAGAACTCCTTGGTACAGTTCGCGGGTGGGAAACGTTTGCTTCTTGTTGCTTTTGATTCGCCGCGCAGAAGTGTGGACCTCGCCGCGCAGAAGTGTGGACCTCGCACTAAGTGAGCTAGGCTTAGGGTCGGCACTCTGTTCCTCAATATTGCCGTGGGTGCCACCATCTTGGTGCTTATACAGAGCAGACGCAACTGCCGATCGTCATGATTCAAAAGTGCGGCTTCCTCGGCGTTTGATTCGGTGTTAGGAAGCTCATGTAATATTGCTTTGCTCTGTCGGGAAGCGTTTAAACATTTGTGGAGGACGTAAAAGCGTTTCCTGTGATTTCAGATAAATTTTGAGATAACTGGCAGCCATGATATTAAGCCACAGTATGGACAAGTGTCGTTACTCTGAAGCGTAGTTTATTTAGTGGCACTAGGGAAGATCATGGCGGAACAGCGCAGCACTGAGCTATATTTCAGACGCCATGTTCTTCTATAGTGCCACTAAATAGGCCACGCTTCAGAGTAACGACACGTGTTCATTATGTGGCTTAAAATCATGGTTGCCAGTTATCTCAAGATTTATCTGAAATCACAGGAAACGCTTTTCCGCCATCCACAAATGTTTAAACAGTTCACGACAGAGCAAAGCAATATCACATGAGCTTCCTAAAACCGAATATAATGCTGAGGAAGTCGCACTTTTGAATCACGACGATCGGCAGTTCCGTCTACTCTGCACAAGCACCAAAATGTCGGCACCCACAACAATGTTCGGGAACAGAGTGCCGATACCCTAAGCGCAGCTCATTTAGTGGCCCTAGTTCTTCCCAGAAGTGGCGCGCGGCACGTGTCTCGAGCATTTTCACAAAAATGATTGGCGCCACTTTTCCCAGGATAGATGGGCTTTACTCCACACATCCTGGGAGCGGGTTTGCAAACCAGTATTCAGACGAAGAGCAGGCCAATATATAAGATAGGAAGTACAAAACTCCCACTTTATTTCTTTTGTGTTTTCTAGCTCAAAAATAAGCTCTAAAAATAACCTCTTTTTTTTTGTTGCAAAAAAACGTTTGCGTTTTAATTGTGGTGGTCAAAACGGCCGCAACGCCGCACCCTGTGCTTTCGATAATTTCGAACTTTGGATGGAATTTTGAGTCCATTCGGAAATCAGAGCTTAGTTTATGTTTTGTAAGCCACTGTAATCTACGTATATACTGGCTCGTATCTCGCGCCGCCTGCCGGCCGCTTCCGGCAGCGGCGGACGCAGAGCGAAGATGATCTAGCTCGAGGTCGGTGGCGAACAGCCCGTGGCCCGAGCCCACCTCGATAACATTTTACTGGGGTTAAAGTTAGCCGGCCTCAAACAAGCAGGCCCTAGTTGCTCAAATGTCAGTCCAAATGTTTGTATGCTATATGGCAGGTAAACTTGAGTACTTATTCATTAACAGCAGACGTACGAAAGTTACGGTTTTCTTCGCTGCGCGGTTATTTCTCGATTTGTTTAACTTTCAATAGTCTGAACCACGTATCTGTCGGAGGCGCGTAGTTGAGTAAAGCTATTAGTAAAATTAACCACATTCTATTTCTGGAATGTGCTAAAGTCACTGGATCCTTGGAAAGTAGCGACATTGCCTTCCCTGCCTGCGAGCCGGACACAAACATGTACTTAGACACGGACGACCAAACACTTCGCAAGGCTATTGGCTGATCGGTGTCCGTGACCATGACGATCGCCATTTCGGTCTCATCAAATCTTCGAAGCTTCGAGAGGGTCGTTCTAAACCACTCGCACCAAGATCACCATTGAGTATCATCCTATTGAAGGCGTTCCTCGCCACTATAAACTTATTTGGCACTGTGTATGCAATCAAACTTTCAATCACGCCCCTCTCCACGGATCTCCTTTAATGATAATGTTCTTGTTGCGTACTGGAAGACAAGAAAATTAGTTTTTAATGCCTCCAAGCACCGACACCGCATATGGTGGTGGTACGAAAATGTACACTTGTTCGCCGGTTTGTGGACTGCAAATTTTCGGTATACAAGAAACGTCCCTATTGGTGCCTCCAGCAACATCGACGGCACTTAGCGGCTAGAGCTCAAAGCTGTGGCGGCAGGTTCGCTCTCTAGCCTTCTCGAGCGAATCAGATATTCACAGTGTTTTGCGGTCTAAAGGCGAAGCCGTGAAAGCAGGTTCAGAAACACGTGGTGAAAATTGCCATCACCCATCACCAGCGAATTAGATTGGCTCACCAAAAACGGAGAGGTCAAGGAGAAATTGCTCATTTAATGAGCCAAAATGGCGACCTAACGGGAAGCTTGGCGCTACTTTCTTAGGATCCAGTAACTTTAGGGAGTTCCGAAGCCGAGAATTCTACGGATTTACATGACACCCTCCAATGCGTAGCGCATAGAAGCTTATAACTTCAGTCTCGTCATGGTGACATCAAACATACATACAGCGAACTAACGTCTGGAATGTTCAGGCACAGCATAGGTGCCTCAACAGATGTCGTCAGACGTTTTGGGCACCATGTGAAGAGCGGATGACCAGAGACTGGATGAGGGTCGCACAATGCCTAGTTGAAGCATATGCTCGAGTCTTCACGAGCGACGCGCAGCTTGTCTGGTCCAAAGCGACGTGGTCGGCAATGAACTGGAGGTCCGGTCGTGAGAATGTGATGCGTTACATCGTGCTTCGGCTCTCCTCGATGTTTCTTGTCTTGGTCAGATCGGGATACTTCTTCAGAACTCGGTTGGACTCGTTCGGGGGCGGCTTCATGAAAGTTGGCCTAAGCGCTGGAGCCCGCGAGAGGACTCCCGACACATGCATGTTTGCGCTTGCATCGTTCAGTAGCTTGTTGTTCACGTCAACGAGAAGATTGAAGTTTCGCAAGAAATCGGCACCGACGGTCGCGTACTCTACGTCAGCTACCCAGAACAACCACTGAAACCGACACTGAAACAGAAGGTTGCGTGTTCAAATCACGTCCGGGTCACCATAAATGTAGCCAGCTTAGTTTATGTAACTACATTTTATATTTACAGCATTTAGAAATGGCTGTTTGTTGCCATGCAGAAGCCGGCCATCGTAGAACGTCCGTGCACCACGTCACCCCGAATCTCAGTGTCTTATGGCACGCGTCACGAATCGCGCGGCGCCGAAACACACCGCTCTCACTGTCGTTCCTGTTGTCCTTGTAGCTCGGTGGCTACAAAATTATTATATTGCACGCTAGAGGTTCAACTGCGCTAGTGTCTATGCGACTTCCGTGACGCAAATTCCTCATCGGGAAAACGCGCGTGCATTTTGACTTTTGCCTCTTCGCCGGAAATTAACATGGAACACTTTGGTTATTTCGGTCGTTCCGAATAGTTTGTAGCTTGATTAACATCGTAAAAGTGTAATTGCTTTAGTTAGCGCATTTTCCTTCATAAGTGAACGATGTTTAACTTCGCTGCATTTCAGACCCAAAAATATGTTCCGCAGCATGGATGGATGGATGGATGAAAATAACTTAATTTATTTATAGAGGTGGAGGCGGTTATGCCCGCGCTCCTTCGAGAGTCAGCCACACCTGGTGGCCGGGAGCCCACGGGCCTCGACGACCTCGGCAGCCCGACGGACCACCAGTAATTGGGTGGTGGTCTGAGCTGCGTAGCAAAGCGTCCGACCGCTCCTCCGAGGGGAAGGGAGAGAGATGGAAAGAAGGACACTCCCATAATATATGGGAGCGAGTAGCTCTGGCGCTGCAGAAAATGCCGGTGGGATTGTAGAGGGATAGGTAGATGTGGGAGAGGACGAGAGGGCTGGGGAAGGAGTGTGTTTGCAGCCGGCCCACATAACACACTCTTCCCGGGAGAGGCCTTGGGTCGCAGGAGGGTAAAGGCGGCGGAAGAGACGGTAATGTGAGGTAATGTCATAGAAGCCGACTAGACCTTCGCGCGCTGAACGAGCCCCGCGGTCTCGAGACTGGGTCCATCCCGCCCGGACGGTGTATCCTCGGGCTGCGGATTGGGCCAACTTGTTCCCGCAGAGTCCCGCGTGCGCTGGCGTCCAGATTAGGCTGACATTTGATTCAAACGAATTAAAAGGCTTGGCTCTCAGGATAATTTGGCCCGGGGCTGGAAGAAGTGTATGGACGAGAAACGTCCATTTTTCCTCCGCTCTCTTCTATTTGCTGTTTAAACAACGCCACAGAAAAAACCTCGCCTTGAAAGGTAATTTGAGAACTGTCTCGCCAATCCGCGACCGCGAGCAAGAGATCTGCTCCGCAGATACAATCGTGTACCAACGTCAACGGGCAAATCAAGGCGGTGGAGGCTCGTCTTCCCCTCCATGGCGTTTGCCAACCACATTTACTACGATCACCTCAATTGATTCTTCCAGCTGGTTGTTCAGCCCCTACACGCCAAGCAATGGAGGACTCCGGAGAAACACCAGAGAAGAAACTATGCCTTACGTCGGACGGAGCAAGCACTTCCGACTACTCAATAGGAGACCAAATTGACGTTGATCTTGACGAGACACCTTTCACAACAGTGACATACCGCAAAAAGCGCTCGAAAGGCATCCCCATCGTCTTCAAGTCTACGAAGGCACAGTCCTTCTGGAAAGTGAACCCAAACCGAATCGCAACTGAAATTGTCACCACAGCGCAAGAGAAAGTGAGCTCACATAAAATCACCAAAGATGGAAGCCTTGTGGTAAGTGTTGCCTCATTGTCGTCAGCAAATAAGCTTCTAGCCTTGAAAACTGTTGCTGGAATTGATGTCGCGGCCAATGTGCCGCAGTCTTACCTCAAAGAATCTGGGCAAGATAAAAAATGTCCCAAACGAGTACACACAGGAACAACTCCTGGAATATCTCACTGACAAAGGGGTTACGTCTGTCAAACGGCAAATTGCCTACGTACCTCAAGGCGACGGAAGTGTCGTCAAGCACCCACGGGACAGCGTCATCTTACAATTTATAGAAGACTGCCCAATGCCCACACGCGTTTTCCTGGGATTCACCAGTCATCCGGTGGAAGAATACTTTGGACAGGCGGTACGCTGTTTCCGCTGCCAAAGGCATGGACACGTGGCTAATGCGTGTCGCGGACCACAGCGATGTAAGGTGTGCGCAGGCCCACATAACTATAAAGAATGCAGCTCCAGAAACCACCCCAAGTGCGCAAACTGTGGTGGACCACATGCTGCGTCATTCGCAGGTTGTGTGCGAAACAAAGAAATAGGAGCATTACGTAAACACGAACTGATTCATGGCAAGACGACTAAGCGTCATTCGCCACCACCAAATCCAGAGGCAGTGAGACCTGTGTCTCCTGCGCCTCCAAACCCAATACAGAAAAGATCAAGATATACCTACGCTGAAGCCATCGGAGCTGCCGGACCTGGGGCACCACCACCAGAGGCACCGCCGGCACCGCCTCCACCGCCGATACCACCTCGACTTCCTCCACGGCTTCCTCCACGCAAGCCAGCAATACGTGACTCGACGCAGACGCCAACACCTCTGACAGCAAGAACAGCTGAGGCACAGACAGCCGACAGCAATCCATATTCAATGTCTCTCCGACAAAACACAACTGCCCGATCCGAAAAGCTGGAAAAGCTGCTGCTACCGATTCTGTTTGCTGCATTGAAGGCAATTGTTACAACACTACCGGAGGCTAGAGACCTTCCTGAAGTGCAAATGCTACTTTCAATGGAGCATATCCTTGCACGTTCGAGTGCTCCGATTAACTCAAATTCTACAAATGAATGATCGGTACCGACAGGCCTTTTTGTTCCAATGGAACGCCAATGGATTGCGATCAAAGAGCGGCGACTTTCGGCAGTTTGTTGCCCTCCATCAGTTCCCGATTCTCGCCATCTCTGAAGCACGAGTCACAGCCCAATTCCGACTGCCCAACTATGTGACCTATCAAACGACACGACCTTCCGGCCCCAGTCGGGCAATGTTGTGTGTGCGAAAGGACCTAACATCAACTCTCGTATCTACATCGAAAGAGGATGCACCCGAATATGTGGCGTGCAAGGTGAACATCGGTAAGATATGCTTAGTCATTGCAAGTGTGTACTTTGAACCCCTTACACCCATCACTCTTGCACAGTTTTCCCGTATGATCCGGAAGCTTGGGGAAACATTCGTAGTTGCTGGTGACTTTAACGCCCACAATCCCCTCTGGGGAAGTGATCGATGCGATATTCGTGGGGATATGATCTCCAACGCAGCTGAAAATCTTGACCTAACGGTATTGAATGATGGATCCGCAACATTCTTGCGCGGTCCTACATATTCTAGTTGTTTAGACCTAACACTCTGCTCCCACAACTTATCTTCTGGAATGGATTGGCGCACAGATGTCGAGACAAGGGGAAGTGACCATTTTCCTATCCTCGTGTGTCAACCTAAACTTTTGCAGTCTCCTCAGAAACGTAAAACTCAACTAACAAATTGGAAAGTCTATCGACACTTAAATACTAAAACCATAAATACGATTGACTGCACACTTGAAAATTTTGTTACAAGCATTCGCACAAATATGGAACGCTCCACGCGGGTAATATCAGTTCCTCAGGGATGTATTGGAGTGGATGCCGAATATGAGAGGCTACGGGCTATACGACGAAGGGCTGAACGGAAATACAATCGAACAGGGCAAGTTGAGCACTACTTAGAGGCTCAACGAACGCATGCCCTCATGCGTCGACAACTAAAAAAGCTTGCCAAAAAACGTTGGCGCAGTAACTGCGATTCTCTTTCGCCTTTTACGTCAATACCCAAAGTCTGGAACATACTCCGAGCACTTAGAACTCCTGTCACTCAGATTCACCCATTCCGGGCTTTGGCATTACATCGGGGTATTTCTGTTGTCCTCGTTGCGGATGAGTTTTGCCAACTGCTCACGCGGCCGGGTGCTGCGACAGGTACTATAGAATTCACAACATCATGCAACGCAGTAAAACAAAAAATAGATGCACAATTTTGGTCAACTCATTCAGAGTTGGATCTCCCATTCACAATGCCCGAACTGGAGACTGCCTTACAAACAATTTCCGGTAGAAAAACAGCCCCAGGACCAGATGGCATAACATATGGAGCCCTTTCGAACTTGGGACATAAAGCAACCACACTTCTTCTTCAACTATTTAATAACATATGGCAACAAGAACGTCTACCAGAGGACTGGAAACTAGCGAAAGTTGTCCCTCTTCTGAAACCAGGAAAATCGCCCATGTCACTGGAGTCATTCCGCCCCGTGAGTCTAACAAGCTGTATTGGTAAAGTTATGGAGAAATTAATTAACGAGCGATTGCAATGGTGGGTGGAAGAAAACAACGCACTTTCACCGCACCTAGCTGGCTTTAGAAGACGAAGATGCACAATGGATTGTATACTGAACCTAGTAACTCATGTAGAACACGAAAGAAGCCGGGGTAACGTTACCGTAGCCGTATTTCTCGACATCAAACGGGCTTTTGACACCGTTAATCATAGTCACGTTTTACATGGACTTCTTGAACTCGGTGTTCGCGGTCGCACCCTGCGTTGGATAGCAGACTTTCTCAATGAACGCAAGATTTTTGTAGACACAAACAGAGGCAAAAGCCAGGAACATACTCTTCGCAGTGGGGTTCCTCAGGGCAGCGTATTGAGCCCCACTCTCTTCAACGCGGTTATGAATCAGCTGTCACGTCTCCTTCCATCAGAGCTAGAGTATTCCATCTACGCAGACGACATATGCATCTGGGCGTCAGCACTCTCTATTGATACTGTTAAAACATCATTGCAGACTGGTCTGGACATTATTGTGTCATTCTTAAAAGAGCATGGAATGGACCTCTCTGCGACCAAATCGGCAGTTCTCCCTTTCACCTTAAAACGACTAAAAGACTTCAGACTCTCTGTAAACGGAGAACAACTAGAAATTGTCAAGACCCACCGATTTTTGGGTATAATTATAGACCGAACCCTTACGTGGAACACGCACGTGACTGCGATGGAACAAAAAGTTAATAGGATAATTAATGCCTTACGCTGCATTGCGGGAACCAAGTGGGGAGGCTCAACATCATCCCTCCTCCACCTGCACGTAGCGCTAGTACGTCAAACGCTAGCCTATTCTATACCAGTGCTCCATGGCCTCTCGCGCACTTCCGAGACTCGTCTACATTACTTGTTGGCTCGTAGTCTAAGAGTTTGCCTGGGTGTACCTCGCGCAACATCCGGTGTTCTAGTTTTTGCAGAGGCACGGGAGCCGCCAATCTCGGTCCTTCGAATACAAGAAACCTGCAGGCATTTTTTTCGATTAAAGACACAACATATCGACCATCCTATTTTTCACAACCTTATGAGCAGAACAGGCGCACGAGTACATAACGTTCTTTTAGAACATCAACGCCACCTACCACGTTACACTCAATGGGAAGTACCGGTCTCACCTGCTCCCTGGACGTTGACGATGCCTAAAGTTCAGACCACAATAAATGGAATCGGAGAAGAAAAGCTCAGTGAGCAGTATGGTGGCGGCACAACTGGCTCTCTTCCATGTATACAATCAGTACCCCAGTTTCACTCAAGTGTACACAGACGGATCTACCGACGATCAAGGATCAGCTTCCGCATTTGTTATACCATCTTTAGACACACATCGTTCATTCCGGCTATCCCATCGATCATCCTCTACTGCAGCTGAGTTACATGCCATTCTGTCAGCCTTACAATATATTCGGCATGCAAGCATGATAAAAAAATGGGTAATATGCAGTGACTCGCAAGTGGCTCTCACATCCATACAATCAATGAACTATAAAAGTAACAACGGCGTATACATTTACAAAATTCTGAATGAAATGACGGCGGCAATGAAGGCAGGCCACGACATTGCACTTCAGTGGGTCCCAGGACACTGTGGCCTCACGGGCAATGAAGCGGCAGACTGCCTCGCCAAAAAGGCGCACTGGGATGGACAATATCAACGAGTCCCTCTTTCCCGTGGAGACACTCGGGAAATATTAAGGACAATGGTACGCACTAAGTGTAGTTCCACGTGGTTTGACGAACACTCTAAACGCTCCATTCTTTTTGAAATCGACCCTCAGATAAGATTCCGCGTACCCATTTCTCTCCCACGCAGCATAGAAACATTACTACATAGGCTTCGTCTCAATGTTGCTTATACCGCTAATTTTTTATATCGCATCCATCGCGCAGAATCTCCAGAATGTGCATGTGGAGAGTCGGTCGAAGATGAAACTCATCTCCTACTAAAATGCTCGAGATTCGCAAAGTGTCGAAAAGAGCTCAATTTACGGCTCATGGTACTTGACGACCACCCCTTGTCACTAAAGAAGCTGCTAGGACCTTGGCCTACGCCAGTTCTACAAAAGAGGGCTCTGTTTGCCTTACGCGATTTCATCTTGGAAACTAAAATAGCGGACAGTTATTGAGAGTTATACATCTGCAACAAGAACAACAGAAACGCAACACCAAAGTGGAAACATCATGATATGATAAATTTACATTGCATACATACTTCAACTGTGAAATTCTGTATATAATACTCCTATACCTTAGTTGTATATTATCGCGCTAAATTGAGCTTTTAATGTAAAAAGTATTTGAATAATTTAATGTGCATACCGCCCCCTTTAGTGTATATTGTACAGTATACCACGAACGTTTGAGTATAGGAATTATATGTAAATAGCCTGATAAATCATTGCACCCTGATGTAAATAGTGTGCTTTCATAACGTGGAGTGTAGAGCAGGGTGTTCTGTGCAGTGTTTATTTTATGTGACAACTGTGAACTCAACTGTGAACTTTCAAGGAAACGGACCCTAGTCACTCAAGTTCAAAGGAGTAGCCGGCGCTGCTATAGCAGCAGCCAATGTCTCCTTTTTATTTTTTATCAGTTATTAAAGAAAAAGAAAGGCCCGGGGCTGATATGTAACCTTTAGCGAAATTCAGGATGGCGGCTTTTGAATCAGATACGATGACCTTGGGGCATAGCGTGGCGGTGAGGGCAAGTGCAATGGCGGCCTCTTCCGCCTGCTCCGGGGAAGTAGTAAAGACCGTGGCACAAGTTTTCACCTGGCCCGTGGAGGTGACCGTTACGGCTGCGAATGCCGGCCGGTGTCCGTATTCGGTCGCGTCCACATAGAGGACGTCCGACCGATGAGTAAATAACTTATGATGAGTGGAGGCTCTACTGCGCCGACGACCCTCGTGAAATGTGGGGTGCATATTTCGCGGGAGGGGAGCTACTACCAGGCGGGAGTGCATCTCTCGTGGTAAGGTGTGTAAAGAGAAGCGACGATTCAAAGCCAAATAACAATCGAAAGGAATATAGACTGTGTTCAAGGTTCGCCAGCATTCCGGTGACGTTTATATATTGCTAATATGCCAGTCTTGTCACTATATGAAAATGACCCCGTTGTGCATCTTTATGAGCAAATAAAAACATTCAAAACGTAAAGAATAAAGTACCTGGGCTATGAGACGCGTTCTTTTCAGTTGTTTTCTCTGTCGGGCAGCTTTTATCGGTTACTTGTTATCAAATATTTCGAGCATGCGGGTGATGTTTTGAAAGTAGAACAAGGATCTTCGCACAGAGCAGAAAGAATAAAGCAGTCCTTATATAAAATCGAAATATATTACGTGGCCTTCAATTTATTTTGTTCGTACATGCACGGGTAGTTACTGATCCAGGGTTACTGCGTAATTCTTACCGTCTTTGTTAGTTTTCCGTATGTCCTTCGTTCGTTTGGCACGTATACCCCCATGCTGAAAAGCGCCGACGCCGTGTTCGCACTAACAGTGCCTAACAGTGCCTGACAGTGCACAAAAATACACGTACGAAGCCGTTTTAGCACTGATTTTAATGCGATGCATTTTACAGAAAAACGCCGTAACTGACCAATTATTTCGCCTGCCTGACTGACAAATGTTCCAAGCTACCTAGTACGTACAAATTATACGTGATATTTGCTTTTATGATCGAGCGCAGGGAGAGAATGCACTCACTTTTCCCATAGAAATGCATTACCGGAAGTCAGTTTTCGACTGGTTGCTGTCTACTTCAATTTGCGTCAGCACACTAGCACCAGTTGAACCTCTAGCGTACATTATAATAACTCTACGCGCAGCACTGAGCTAGATTTCAGACGCCATGTTAGTCCCAGAAGTGGGGCGTGGCAGGTGTCTCGAGCATTTCCACAACAATGAATGGCGCCACTTTTCTCTGGATAGAGGGGCTTTAGTGAATACTGCCTAGACGCCTTCCCATAAAAGCTAATGAGGGCGCGTTTATTGCTCTGTTTGTGTGTTTTGCACGTGCACTTTCTGGCTGGCCGCCATAGACCTATTGCTAAATAGACCATTTGCTGTATTACCCAAGCATCAAGGAGAATGCAGGGATTGCTGTTCCACGCGCCACACGCGCACGCCTTCCCCATATAAAATATTCGAAGTAAATAACCAAAATAAAGCGTTGACGAACGCGCGTGCAAGATACAATTTGTTTTAGGTTTTTGCTTTGGAAAATTTACTACTGCTGAGGCCAGCACGTGCAGCGCGTGGAACACCAATCCCTGCATTCTCCTTGATGCTTGGGTAATATAGCAATAGGTCTATTACCCAACCATCAAGGAGAATGCAGGGATTGGTGTTCCACGCGCAGCACGCGCACGGCTTCCCCGTATAAAAGATTCGAGTTAAATAACCAAAATAAAGCATTGACGAACGTGCGTGCAAGCCATCTTGAACAAGCCATTAGTTCAACCACTAGATGGCGGCACTCATCCATGTGGCCAGAAAACAAGCTCGTGACAGTGATGTTCCTCCTCTGCTCTTAATTTCCTCCTTTCTGCTGCACGCCCGCGCACGTTCAGCGCTCAGCGCGTGCTCCCGCTGACACAAATGCCAGCAAACGTGCCAGTGGTGCTAGCAGTGCCCAGTTCGCACAGAACCGGAGCCCAGCTAGCTCATCGACCCGATCGAGAGTGCCTAGCTGGGAAAAACTTGTTCTTTGATACTGGCTTTGTTCCGCGCTGCAGGGTTGGCAAAGCGATTTCGTTAGAGGCTCACAAGCCAGGAGCTATCGTTTTAACTATTCAAGAATTAAAAATATAGTCAATCAATCAGTGAAGAATGTTATCAAACGTTAAAGAACATATATAAGACATGCCTTGTCAGCATTTCGTGAATGAAAGAGCTTTTGCACGACATAAACGTTTAAGTTCATTTTGCTGTAAGTCAGAGCGCAGCCGACATAACAGGTAAATGAGGCCAATTAAGCAGAGTCAGAAAGCACTATGTCACGAAGCTTATAGTGCGTTTTTTGTCCCCGGTCAAAGCAATCAAGCGCAAACCATGGACCATGGCCTTGCGCTTTTAGTATGCGTGTTTGTGCATTTTGGTCTATAATGAAACAAGCAATAGCAGATTTTTTTCAAGGCGGGTGTTCAGAAGGGCGCTCAATACAACTCATCATTTGGATGGTAGTTTGATTAAACTTGATTACCAATTATCTGACCTTATACATAACCACCTCAATATTGTTGAAATAGTACGCCGAGGTTGAAGATTCTGCATGTTCAAGAAAATAATAAAAGTGTATTTTTTAGCCCTAGTAACCTAAACTTAAAATTTGTTAGGCGAGTGGGTAGCAGATTTCGAAGTGCTAATTAATCAATGGACCTATTGCTATATTACCCAAGCATGAAGGAGAATGCTGGGATTGGTGTTCTACGGGCCACACGCGCACGCCATCCCCGTATAAAAGATTCGAAGTAAATAACCAAACTAAAGCGCTGACGAACGAGCGTGCAAGATGCCATTTGTTTTAGGCCTTTTCTTTAGTGCAGTTCAACGTTGGGACAGTTACTGCTGCAGACGCCAGCACGTGCGGCGCGTGGAACACAATTCCCTGCATTCTCCTTGATGGTTGCGTAATTTAGTAATAGGCCTATAGGTTCAGCTGCGCTAAACGGACAATCGCATGGCGTTGAAGTGACTGGGGGCGCACATAACCTTCTCCACTTCTTTCGAGTCACACATCTCGCCCCTACAGTTTACTTTAGGTCAAAATTTCACCTAAAGTTTGCTTTCATACAGGTGTACTCGTACACGTGCGTGGTGAAAGCGTTAACATTTAATTTTTCCTTTGCCAAAATTTAACGGATTAACTGGTTAAAAATTTAATCGCGATTAAATCATTAATTGATTCATCGGTAGGTTATTAGATCAAGTACCCAGACCTAGTTATAACGCAACGTAGGAAAACATAAGCAAACGCCCCTGTGTGAGCGGACATTGCCTCGTTCCGCAGTTTGAAGAGCAATAGCCGGGCTAGAGTGAAAAGGCGCGATCTCTTACGGCCTTTGCACCGGGAGTATAGTTGTTCCCTGCGGCGGTAGCTTGGATGGTTCGCTGTAACCCTACCACTCCTACAGCGCTTTAGTTCCTTCTGAGAGTCACGTCCTCCTCACCGTGTTGTCCTCTTTGCTCCGGGGTTGTGAGGCCGGCTGCCTTCAGGGACTTATGCGGAACACGTCTTTCTCTATTTGTATAGACAAGCATTGTACTATTGTAAGCCAAAACTTATTTCAATCGGCACACTACAGTTATTTCAAACAAGTATAATTGCACACATTTTTAATCGCAGTGGTCGGGGAACAGTTGTTCACGATGGCTCAGGCAGCGTTGGGCATGGGTGTGTGGTCGCACGCCTACGCGGCTAAAGAAGTCCCATTGCTCCTCGGCGAGAGTGAAGGCCACAAGGAAACCGCTCTCTAGCCCTGTCATGGAAGAGCATGGCAGGGCAGCACTGAGCAGCTCGCTTGATTTTATTTCTCATCACTCATTGCGGGGACTCCGAAGAACGAAAGAGAAGAGCGAGGAAACTTCACAAGTTGTGATCCTGGGCCGGCTTGCTATAGAACAGCGTCTCTGCTGAGACGCGACTGTCTTGAGACGCGGCTTGAGTCCCGCTCAGCTCGAGCGCTGGCTTTGGCATTGCTTTCTTTCCCACAGTCTCAGCTGAGACGCTGTTTCTAGCAAATCGGACCTGGCTGCTTATAACTAGTTGCAAAGAACAAGGGTCGTGGTTTGGTGTAAAGCGCAAAGTGGAAGCTTGGAGTCGTTGCATTGTTAAACCAACACCATGAAAGTTTATCGTCTGACACTGTTCTTATTTGAATAAATGTAAAAATATTAATCCAAAGAAAGACGATTTAGTGAGGGTTTCGCACATGTGCAGCGCTTTTGATAGAGCACTTCATGGAAAAGGGGTTTATTGGACCCTTTTCCTGAGCCTCAGATTTGAGTCATGATGACTGGCTGTTTGTTTCCTTACCAGTCGCTGCGGTTTGCACATAACGCTCTCTGTAAGTTGTCTACGAGTAGAGTAACATGAAAACTGAAAATCTCAAATCTCTCCACGATGGCGAACAAAACAGAACCAGCGCGGTTGGAAAGCTGGAACCTTAAAAAAATTGTTTTTTTTTTAAATCTTGGAGTGAAGGGAAAGAAATTCCCCTTCGTCGTCATCATCAGATGGAGTTCAATATTTGCACCTTTCGTAGTGTCGGAACATGGTGGGCAGCATTGAATAGCTTATTTATGGGCACTATACTTCGTTTCAGCTCTGGTCCAGACGCAGCCGATGCTACAAGCGCGAGCTCCGGGCTTTCAGTGTCCCTGCCAAGCACGCGCGATCGTGCAGTCAAAGCACTGTTCAGGGCAGCATGCTCGTGCTTGTAGCATCGGCTGCGTCTGGACCCAACCTGAAACGAAGTATTAGCGGCGAGATGTTTTGGTGGCGCCCTCGTTCGGTTACCTTTCGTGACGTCATTACCTTGTGAACAACAAGTTCGATGGTGTTTGTAATGGGCATGGTGGGAGCCTGAAATCATAGCGCTATCAAAACAACACTGCCAACACCGTCAAAATTGAAGTTCTTACATTCCTCTTATTTCCATCGATGAGACATCCTTTGCTGACGTCATAGTCAGCATTCGGCCAATTGTGGTGGGCCGACCACAGCGACGCTTTCGATCGCTCACGTCGCCAATAGGTGTTTTCAAGAACTTGCTCGCGACCCTTGTGACGCGCTTCTCGTTTTCTTTCTTTTTTCTTGCAAGATTAACTGACTCACTGCAAGAACGAGGAAGTAGCGCGAGGAAATATTTGATAAAAGAATCCTCTGCGTCAGGGACAGAATCAGCACCACTTTGCCTGAACTTCTCAACCTCGAATTTCAGCCACCTTTCAAAAGATGGCGCAAGTGCGCGTCGTCTGGTAGAACATAGGTTATTTCTATGATTTAGGACAATTAGTATGGTTCAATATAATTGCAATCATAGACAGTGATTTTAATTAGAACGATAAAAGCTCTAATTAAAGAATCGTTATTTAAATAGCTGTCCTCTTCTTTGAAACCGGTTTCTTGCGTACAGAGTCGAGCTTCAAAATAGCCCTTTGATTTAAACTTATTTTAAACAAATTTGAATATGAATACAAAAAAATCACGCTTCAGGTGAACCAGCTCAATTTCTCTAGCATACAATTAAAAAAAAATTAGATCAGATGCCAGAACGTTGTCTGAGAAAACCAAGAACGCGTTAAGGGAATTCTTAAAAATTTTATCACAATCAAGTTGTGTTTATAAAAAAACGGGCGGCGTTGCACTTCTAATATTTCGTATGCGGAGTTCCTATATTTTCCAGGAGCATGCCCTTAAGTGTCGTAGCTGCGTTATGATGTGAAACTGAGTTACGAGACTTCAAAATTCGCATAAAAAAAGGCTCTTTTTGAATCAATATTAAAAAAATGTGAGCGCGCTAATTCAGAAAAACACGAATACAGGGAACTAGACGAATCCTTCATTTTTTAATTAAAAAAATAAGAACGCGTCTTGGATGCATTACAAGTCTAGAAACTTGGAATGCATAGAGGTATGTCTTTGAAAATATCAAAACTTGCACTTTTTGTTTTCTTATTGTGCGTTAAGTTTTAAAGCATGCGTATCATATTTTGCACTAAAAGAGTAATGATGAATTGGCAATTTATTTGCAATAAGAACTAAATACGTAACACGCGAAAAGACGCGACATTTGCACCGCAAACAGGAGCGCTAGCACAGCTGCCACCGGTATCATGGTTGGGGCCGTGGGACCGCCGCCTTAAGCATTTGCTTTAGAAAATTTTCTGCTCCGAGGCCAGCACGTGCTCCGCATGGAACACCATTCCCTGCATTCTGTTTGATGCTTGGATAATGTAGCAATCGGTCTATTTCGAGCGAGAGCTGGCTGGACTGTGATTTAGCACGTGCGGACTGTGAGTTTTTGTAAGTAGTGGAAACGTGCATAGCAGAAGCGAAAATTCGATGGTTATATTATCGTACAGGCTTCAGATCAGACTTGGAAATTATATTTACAAGTATTACTGTAAACTCCACAGTTGTGCAATATATGCAATATGTTGCAATATATGATGTGAGTTCAGTACGAAAATGTATTTAGCAATATACTTTATTTACCCATTTACTTCGGTTGAATATGTGAGCATAGAAGTGTCATTTAAGTACTATGCTCAGCCCGTGGACTGAAGGACCTCTCTGCCGTTCTAATCAAATAAGGGATGACGATTCCTGCGTGAACAGCGATGCGGCCGTTGCCATGCCACGCGCCTCTAGCCTCCAGCAATGAGCCCATTAAATTTAGCTAGAAAGAAGCGGCTCTGCTTTTTTGATATGAAAAAAATCGGCAACAATTACAGCTGTTGGCCTGGCACTATTTCGCCGTTGTATGTCCTGAAAATGTCAAAAAGAAAATGAAAGCAACTGTCAGAGAACGTTTCCAGAACATCCGGTGGAACAAAAACAAAAAAGTTATACGGTTGTAACAATTGTTGGCTACATCGGCTCTTCAGTGATCCAGGCCTACAAGGGTGATTCACGGTGATTCTCGATTGTATAAATCATGCGTCCACCGACAAGCAAAAACTGCGCCTCCTTGTGAGGTTATATCGACGGAAAAAGAACCGCACAACATTCGATGCGTGTTAAGCCTCGAATAGCTTGATCGAAACGTAAGCCATGTAGAGTGACCTCTCATGCCTGAAGTGCTAACAATAGCTCAGATGCATTCGAAAGTGTATGTGAAACCAATGTGTCTTATTTGTTTTCAATAATATTTTTTTTGGTGATAACTGCCAGGTGAAATTTCAGTACATTTCAATGCGCCGCCGAAAATGGAACGGCAAGGCTTTGCGTGAAACGAGCTTATGGCAATGTTTGTTCAAAAATGAGGTTTTTTCGTTTGCAGAAGATAGGATGAGGGCAGCCAACATCGAAGTGACAGAGCCGTTCTTAAACTAACAGATACATATTACTTGCAGTTGATCATTCCTTAATATATATAGGCGTTTTCATCTCAATTCAAACACGGTTATGTACATGTGTACATGTACAAGTACTATCGGGGAAAAGTGAAATGCGAACAAAGGAGGGCGTGACTCGCGGTACAGGCTCCGCCGCCTCTACCGCGAGCCACGCACTTCTCTGTTCGCATTTCATTCTTCCCCGATAGTACATGTACAGCTTGAACTGGAATCCCTGAGTACCACGTGACTCGCGCCGAGTACATGTCCGTCTCTGTCCCCTGTTTGTGCTTTGCTTTCTTCGTATTGAGTATTAATCCAACATGATCGTAAAAGTCATCATGTTTTCGGAGCATCCTTACAACAAAAAAGAGTTACAAACGGCAAACTTTGCGGATTTTTCGTTCTTCAGCTATTGACAATTGAAGCGTCCGAGACAAAAGCCGACGGTTGTCCCACATGTCGGGGATCGCACGTTTGACCGCTCGTGATTTCGCCCTGCATTAGGACTTTTTGCGACACTCTCGAAATATACTTATTATGCTTTATGAATTGAGAAACTTCTTATATTTTGGAATAGCTTGAAAAAGAATAGTCAAACTGTGTTCCTTTGGTGATTTTTGGCAAAGTCCGGCAAGTTACGTGTGACCTATTTAAAAGGATTGTGCCGTGATATTCGGAAGTTACTAAGTTTTTGCGCTGGTCACGTAGAGGGCGCGTAAATAGAGTTAGATGAGATATTTGTTTAAATAAAAGACGCCCCAATATTCGTTAAATCAATTATGAACATCAATGCGAAACTCCACGCCAAATTTCGCAAGTATGCATGGCTGGTCGTGTCTTGACGTCACAACAGGCATGGTAACGTCATAGTCGCGGACGTTGACATATTCCAGGTTTTGGTCGACAAAAACGATCATCCTCGAAGAATTGATCTACCCTCAATACCGTAAATCGTGTTCTTAGAACGAAGTTATTTGACTGAGACTGCAGTCAAGAGCTGTCGTGGTGGCTCTGTTTGCATGACGCTGCGTAACAACTTCTGCTGTTGCCAGCGATAATGCTGTGTGTTTCGTGAGTGCAATCTGAGTAGTTGGGCTCTGTTTGAAATTAAATTACTTGTGCGGAAGAGGATTGAAAATTTGAATATTGTGTTGATGATGTTCCTAAAAGCTGTGACAATATAATTTGTTTTTCTGCAAGACAACATTTTACCGAACAATCCTTTTAAGCTATTATAATAGTAAACATATAATTAAAACAGCGCAAACGAACACTAAGACATGTAAAAGAAGGGACACAGACACAGCGCCATGTCCCTTCTTTTCATTTTAATAACAATGATTTTAATTTTAATAACCTTGATGTCACCCGAAATTTCGAATTTCGGCCTTTTTATTGCACACAATTTTAAAGTTATATATAGAAAACTTATTTTGTTGCACGCATTTGAATAAATGAATGTTTCTAAAATCTAGCAAATTCAAGATCATTATATAAAAATTTCAATTTTTATTTGCTTAATATTGTATTACAAGTACTTCCCCATCCCACCAACGCCTCTTTTTCGGCGTCCATCACAGTTCTTTGTGGGTTGTTGTCGGATGAGTCACCTTACCTCTTCCGCATATTCCGCATAACCAGATGCACTCCTTCCTCTTGGCGCTGATCTTAAACTCCTCCACATCCTCTGCTGCATTGGGGGACATCCGGGAGCGGCGTGTCGGATGGGTCTTTAGTGTTGTCATTTTTTGTGTTGCCTTCAAGAACGTTAAACTCATTCGGTTGTGGCCACTCCCAACACTGTGTAAACCAGTTTCATCAATGTGTACTTTGACAGGATAACGGGCCAAACTATGTGATATTAAAGCGTATAGTTTGTTGCAACTCAAGATTTTATGGTGAGGGAAATCACAGCTATTTGTCAGAGACTGGTTTGACTCGAGTCTTGCCAATTAGTTCTTTCTTTCCTCAACGTTCTTTAGACCAGAGTCTCCCAACCCCGGCCCCCATGCCCGATCCGTCCAGAGGAGGCCTTCCGACCGGCCAGCGGCTGGCCGTGGTCCTTCCAGTGACGTCGTTCCAGCGGCCCGCCTCCAGCAAGCCTGCTGCTACCGACGCAAAAAATAAGCGAATGTCGTAAAACGGCGCCACGGCGCGCACCAAACGCGCACATGAAGATAGCAAAAAAAAAACGCGAACAATTCATTTAGTTTTTTTTTTTTACTTAGCATTTCTGTATTTATATATTAGCGCTCGAGACTGCGATGACCCCCAATCCCACCCTTTAGCCAAAAAGTGTCGAGACCCTTGCTTTATACAGTAGCATCAGCATTATTCTTCGGTGGCCATTGCTCAGGCGTTTCTTTCACGTTTCATCAATTTGAGCGTGTACCAATCGGTGTAATATCAGTGCGTAGTCGATGCACGATCCGCTTTCGGGTGCACTCTACGTATGCTGGTCCTCACAAGTGGCACGTAGGTTGTCAGTTTCCAGACCTAGGTCCTCTAGCACCTTTCGCAAGAGGCGGCCCTTGTCGTCTTTTCATTCATACAATTCGTGTAAGTGCCCATTAAAGGGGTATCCACACGAAGGAGAACTCCGCGGACGGATGTTGTGACGTCAGCAACCCGGGAAACTCCGTCTTCGGCTCCGCCACGTGCACTGCAGAGCTTTCGTGCTGGTGGAACGAAGCCTCCGCGCCTCCGCCACGGAGAAGAACGGCGGCGCGAGACGTCAAAAAGGGATGACGTATGTCTCACGTGATGCGCGCTCCGCGGAGGAAAGGAGCGGATTTCTCCTTCGTGTGGATACCCCATAATGCGGTATCCACACAAAGGAGAACTCCGCGGACGGATGTCGTGACGTCAACAACCCGCGAAACTCCGTCCTCGGCTCCGGCGCGTGCACCTGCGGAGCTTTCGTGCTGACAGAACGAAGCCTCCGCGGCTCCGCCACGGAGGAGAGCGGCGCCGCGAGGCGTCAAAAAGGGATGACGTATGAGGTATCGTTATGAGGTATCCGCGCGAAGGAGAAATCCGCGAAGCGGATTTCTCCTTCGTGTGTATACTTCATAACGAGAAGAGCTTTTGCCATTTGCAAGTTTGCTCACATCGGCGGCTTTGCATAAAGCAGAAAATTGTTTCTCGTCATGGCGCGCGTATCCCACTGAAAGGAAAAACGCCGCGCGAGCTTATTCGAACGCACTGCCTATGTCGCGATCTCCAAATTCCACTAGAATCCTGCGAACATCTTCCCTATACACCTGAGTCCCTCAATGCATCCTTTCTCGGCAAGTGCACAGCTCTCTTCCAGTACCATATATTGCCCGCTCGTCCTTTCTTTTGCCAATTCCAGGCCGTTTAAACTTTTCATGCGGAGACGGCCCTGCTAGGAGGGGTGCCGCCACAGCAGTGCGGAGCCAATATGGCTACAGCCGACACCGCCGTTTCGCAGCTCACCAATATCTCTGCGCCCATCCCGAGCCAGGATATGGAAACCCACGTAGAGGTAGACGACCTAGGTATGGAATGAATCTCCCTGGAAAGCCCCGCCAATCTCGTCTTCCGGCCCACTCCAACCTAGAACTTCACACAGTTATAATGCATCTCCCAGTCCTTCCCACTGGCAAACCTGCGCTGCCCCTTCACATTTTGCCTGCGTTGTTGCGGCACAAGTAAGAGCAGCTCCCTGCTCAAACATGTGCCGACGTGTCCTTTCACCTCCGTCATAATAACCATCTCGCCGTCCTTCGCACCCATCAAGGAGCGATCGTCAACCGGCTACTTCGAGTAACCAACATCACCTTACAGAACACTACCCTCCGTGTTAACTCCTACCTAGCCGCGTCAACTAACTCCTGCCGGGGAGTTATACATGGAATAGCCCCGGGGAGCCACTCCCGACTAGATCATCAAAGATCTGGAGTCTTATCAAGTTGACATCCTACACGCCAGGCAAATGGGCACCACAAATTCAGCCTTCATTACCTTCATCGGAACCCTTGTTCCTTATACGGTGTAATACCGCCGCCTCAAATTTCGCTGTCGTCTCCACCAACCTCGAGCCCATCGTTGCAACAGCGGTCCCGAGTACGGGCACCGACGCTGGCCTGCCCGGGCAACCAGTGACGCTGCCCCACGTGTTCCACCACCCCGGCCCGCCCGGACGAACATCGTCCCTGCACAGCCTGGTGTCTACACTGCCATGGTCACCCCACCATATTTGCCCAACTTTGCCACATTCGGAAACAACATGATGATGCCTCTACTGGAGCAGCCTCCGCCAGCTCCTCTGACACTTACGACGGATGGTCCGCTCCACGGTATCACCACAGCTCCCAATAGCCGATCCAAACGACGGACTGATCCGCGGACGGATTGATCACGTGATGACATGTCCGCGGTTCGTCCGTCTCCCAGCGCATCCACACGAGGGAGACGACCAGCAGACGCCAGCGAGGACAGACCAAACCTGTTCGCCATTCTACAGTGCCGCTAACTCCAACATCGCACCGTGGCACCGTTGTCTAAAAGAGAAATTGACGTTCGCTACCGCGATAAAGAATTGTACGCCACTGTTGCAAACAATTCGAGACAGAACACCGTGGTAGGCCTCGCCTGAAGCCCTACCAGCTTCACTTACCCAAGTTATGACAGTGCTACAGGCATGGTCCTGCTCGAGAAGGCTTCGGCGTAGAAGTGACGAAGCTCTGGGCTCGCAGAGGGCCGTTTGGAGTTGCCTTCACGCACTGGGGTGTGCTTATGCACACCACAACCACTAGAAAGGTCTTGCTTGGTGAAAGGGTGATTGGACGTGCAAGAATTATCACGGCGTGCCTACTACCAAGTCGTCGGCCCACTACCAAAGAGTCCCCCGTGTGACCTCCTCGGAGCGAGTAAAACTCGGCCTGATCGGGCGGTATTGACAGGCGCCGAAATACGAATAGAGAGTCCCTGTGGGAACCAGTATTTATAGGTAATAACCGATCATTTCTCAAAATCTGTGGAGTTGCACCCGCTGAGGAAGCTGGTTTCGGAGCGGATCTGGGAGAAGTTGTTGGAAACTTTCATGCGCTTCGGCACACCCCCATGTCTCATAAGCGATGATGTTAGCTATTTCACCAGCAGAGCGTTCACTGACTCCTGCTTGGCGCTAAACATAAAGCGCAAAACGACAACACCGCACTATCCTCATGCTAATATCACTGAGAGAGTGAACCGAAACTTGAAGAGCATGCTGATCACACTAACAAGGAGATGCAGGGACTGGGACGAACATATCGTCGAAATGGGTTTTGCAGTCCGGACGACCGTGAACAAATTGACTGGGTTGACGCCTGCGCTTCTAAACTTGGGTAAGGAGCTATCGTCTCCGCTAAAGAACGGATTACGAAATAACCAAGGTTCAACAAAGCGCCCACTCTCTAAATACGCGGAGGAGTTGAAAGTTCGCCTTTTGAATGCGTTGCACGACGCCAGACAGAACCCCGATGCCGCAGTGATCGAACAGGCGGCCCAGTACGATAAGAGTCATCGTCAACTGGAGTACAAGGTGGGGGACCTGGTCCTAAGGAGAACCCATCCTTTGAGCAATGCAGCGAGCGGACGCAGCCTCACTTGCTCTGAAGTGGGAAGGACCCTACGTGGTAAAGGCACGACTGTCACGTCTTATCTACAGGCTCGCTCGGAAAAGTGCGAGCGAGGAGTCTAGCCCGGTCTACATCACAAACCTAAAGAAGTACCATCTTCGTGATCGGGATGACGATGAACGAGAACCTGCTGGAAAAAACGAGATATCCTGCGTTCCGCGTGACTCGCAAGTGCGACCGGCAACGCGTCCTAAGCGCGGTAGCCGAACAGTGCGTGAACCCGTCGGTGAGAGACCTGATATGGCCTCTGCGCGGCACTATAATCTGCGGCCTAGAACTTGATATAATCTTCCCAAGATGTTTATAGAGCTTGTTCTGTCCAGAAATGCCCCCGGAGGGACCAGAATAGGCGGCGCCAACTAGCTCGCAGGGTGGCCAACCCGCTAGGCAGGAGACCGGCAAGACCAGCCGACAGGGTGGTAAATCCTTTCGGCAGGAGACCGACCAGACAAATCATCAGGGTGGTCAACCCGGTTGGTGGGGAAACGGCCAGACCAACCGACAGGGTGGTCTACCGGGTTAGCAAGGAGCAAGGCGGAGCAACCGTCAGGGTGGTCAACCTGGTTGGCAGAGGCGGGGTGAGCAATCCCGAAGTCGACCACGTCAACGGAGGCAGGGCGGCGGAAACGCGGAGTACCGGGGCAGTCCCAGGGACCAGGCTGGCACACAAGACTCCACCCCACGGAGCGGAGTGGACCTGCTTGTACCTGGAGAACCTGTTCGACGTAAGCCCCCTCTGCACACGGTAGCCACATGGACGGCCCAAGGGGGCCAAGAAGCCGTTCACTTTGTGTCGAGGGTGCACAGGCGGAACCAGCCTCGACCGAATCGGTACCAACTGGACACCTAAGTCCCGCAGCCCTTCCAGGGGCATACTCTGCCTCGCTTCTCACTTCCCGACGACCACCCAAACGCCTGCTGGCTGTGCCAGGTCCCGGTCGCCCAGCAGGACACGCACGAGGCCAGCCGCCGACATCTAGACAACTTGAAAAGGCTGAGCCGCCCCGTTAGCGTTGCGGCGGTGCTACAGCTACTTCGCCGAGATCGCCCAGATCTCCTGGCTCTAGCGGCCCTCGGGGTCGAACAAGTCGCAGAAAACCAAGCCATTGCGGTGAGTCCTGGCCCTGGTCAAGCTCAGGACGTCAGGTCCGTCGCCGAAGACCCGGCCCCCGGCCCCTCCAACGAATACCCACTGGTTCTACCTCTACCGGCTCCCCGCTCGACAGGTGCCACCCCATCAGCCCCTATCACCATCAGTGACGCAGAAATGGCCGAGTTGGAAGACTACCTCAACGACAACCCGGTACTTCCACGTTTTCCGGACCCCCCGGAATTTGAGGCTTGAGGAGAGGGAGTGTGGAGGGACGGCTCAGCAATGTCCTCGGGAGAAGATTAGAAAGAAGAACAGATGTGGAAGGCTCGTGGCGGGGGTGGGTGCGTGAGGCAGATCGGAGGTGAGAGACAAACGATATAGATGGTGTTCAGGAGCCCAGGAAAGACCCGGACCTCAGCAGGCCCAGGAAAGACCCAGAACACAGCGAGCCCATGAGTACCAATTAAACCTCTCTTGATGATAGCGCTCCCTCGTGTGACCTCCTCAGGGCGAATGGAACTCGGCCTGATCGGGCGGTATTTACAGGCGACCCACAACCCTACCTCATGCGAACGACTGACATCAACAAGAGTTGGGGAAATTAAAAAGAATAAAGGTTTAGTAAAGCACCCCTGAAACAAACAAACAAAAAAGACCGCAAATTAATCACCGTCGGAGTTTTTGGTTTTGAGTGTTGATCCCGTGTTCCCTCGCTAATAGGCTGGGATTAAAAGTAAACATTGCACAGAAGTCTGTCTGGTTGGGGAAATAATTATTAGAATATGACGACCAACCAGTCCCTAAATCAACGTTCGAAACGTTAATTTAGGGATCGATTAGGTATCCCTAAATAAGGGGACCAACGTTTGAAACGTTGGGCCCCTGATTTAGGGATTGGTTGGTAGTCATATTTTAATAATAGGCTGGGCTACATTGTCAAAGAAATGCTTCATATTTTTTTTTCTCAGAAAGGTTTTAAAGATGTGATGTAAATATCTCACAAGGTACATGTCTCCAATTTTCGGAGAGAATGGCCCAAAATGCCAGATTTGAGGAATGACCATCAAGATCAGGAGGTAATTAACTTTGAAGCGTCAAGTAGCTCGTTGTTTCTTAATTATTGTTTTATGTGCCAGTTTGCAGCTTTGATTTTAAAAGTAGATATTAGTATGTAGATTAAGCGAATCTTTACAATCCACTCGTATAGCATGCGACATCGTCAGAGATGTACATGGCACCAAGAAGTCAGCACGAACACGTGATTTCGAGACTTTTTTTAAAATTTTCTAGTAAAACTGAACAACTGTAACGAAAACTACGATCGCAGTGGAAAGTGTTCATTCGGGTAGGGTGTACTAGAAGGTACGAGTGGGACGAGCTATAGGCTCCGCTCATGCTTTCAGTTGCACCTCAAAATAAGGAAAGCGATCAGGTGGAACCAAGCCACTTCGATCGCAGCGCCACCTTGGCTGCGATCAAGCGACGTCACAGGTCAAGGTCATATGGCCAATATAGCCCCTTAGGGCTATATTGTATTTTTTATGATTTTGACGTCAGAGGTAACGTCAAAGCACCACGACACGACGACGCCACGATATCATCGTCCACGACGTTACGCGACGCCAAGGTGCTGTCGTAAGGCCGTCGTGACATCGCATTGCGTCGAGGACGACGCCGTTCGGCGACATGAGGTCGCTGTTGTGACGCGGTCGTGACATCGCGTTGAGGACGACGCCGTTACGCGACATCAAGTCGCCGTTGTAACGCGATCATGACGTCGCGCGCCACATCAAGGACGACGTGGACATGGTCGTCGATGCCGACGTTGACGTCGACGCCCCACGCAACGTCAAACATTGCTATGACGTCACGTAAACGTCGTCCTGACGTCATCGTGAATGTCAACTTCACGTCGAAGCCTTGACGGCGTGTAACGTCGTCGCCTTCGCTAGCATCAACGTCGACGCGCAGTCACGACGAAGTCTTGACGTCGTGTAACGTCGTCGACGATGATGTCGATGTCATGAAGCTGTCGGGACATCTTCGTGACGTCGAGTCACGTCATGTCGACAACGACGTCAACGAACTGACACCAAGCGTCCTTATGACGTTGCATTGACAAGGACGCCGTCATCTTGACGTCCCGTGACGTTGTCGTCGTCGTCATCAACGTCAACGTTGACATCGTCGCCGTTGTCAACGCAATATGACGTCAGAACGCAGTCTTGATGTCGTGTAAAGGCTAGCCCACATGGCGCGTTTTTCTGGGCGTCTAGACGCGCATCTCGGCTTGGCGCGCGCGCTAAGCCAGACGCTTGCGCCCAGTCAAAATACACGCAGCGCTACCGGGCAGCGCTTCGCGTCTGCGTTTCCGAAGCGTCTGCCCAACGTAGCCAGACGCACTTAAAAAACAAGAGCAAATTTTAAATAGAAATCGCGCGTTAAATGATGGTTACATACCGTAATATTTAATTTTATTAATAGTAAGCACGCATGTTTATTACAGCAATTGCTATGAAGCTCAATTTCACTCATTTTCATGCTTTTTAGTGCGTACGCCTCATCCACCTTTCGGTATGCCATCGGCATCACCATCTCCCGCGCCAAAACATTAACAGCTAGCCGCTACAAAGGTTGCATTGTTGCGGTTGTTGCCGATAGTATTAGTTTTTTTTTTGTCTCACGGTGTCCTTGTATTCTCTACATTTCGCCTGCTAGAGTGCACGACACTTTTGTACTTCGCTAACTCCTCTTTCTTCCGCTGAGGGAGCGTCAGCCTCCCCCGCGGACCAGGGAGGAGTCCCTGGACTTGTGCAAAAGGTACGGTAAGCTGATGTCCGCAGGGGGAAGGACGTAACTACCCATGTTCGCCCTGCTGTGAGCATTGGTGGGGCCTAAGCCGTTTTTATGGAAGGCCGCGGGCGTGCAAATTTTCTAAACTCCGCGCGCACGGGTGTTCGTGCATGTGTGTGTGTGCGTGCTTGCGCGCTTGCGCGGGCGCGCTCTGCCTATACTTCGTTTCAGCTTGGGTCCAGACGCAGGCGATGCTACAAGCGCGAGCTCCGGGCTTTCAGCGTCCCTGCCAAGCGCGCGCGCTCGTGCAATGCAAGCACTGTTCAGGGCCACACGCTCGCGCTCGTAGCATTGACTGCGTCTGGACCCAAGCTGAAACGAAGCATAGAAATGGCACAGGTTTGCTACCCGTTTTTGTGTGTGTATCTTTCTGTTTTGAGTGTTTGTATTTATTGTCCTCTCCCGTATCCCTTTCCCCACTTGGCGGTGGGCTAGCAGGCGCACCCGCGTAAGGGTCTCAACCTTTCTGCCTAGCCTTGCACGCTGCCGAGAGGGTATCGCAATCTGTGCCACTAAAAATTATTATTATTATTATTATTATTATTATTATTATTATTATTATTATTATTATTATTATTATTATTATTATTATTATTATTATTATTATTATTATTATTATTATTATTATTATTATTATTATTGTTATTCGGTAAAGTTTTGAAAAGCCTCCACAAACCTCGGATACACGTTGGTAGTGTTAACTGAACCTATAAAGCCTTTCCAGTCATACGAGGCAACCAATTTGTCAAAGAAAACAATATCAATAATCTGGGCTTGTCGTGAAGCTCCACATTCAGATTTGAGCGTTAAATCATCTGTTAGTCGACATGCCACGAAGTAGTGATCGGCTAGCTTTTCGAGAATTACAGCAGATTCCACTTGAGCATTCGGTGTTCGAATGGAAATGTGGTCAATCACGAAGAGACTAATTTGGTCCCTAAGATCTCTTCTCGAGTTGGGGCCGAAATAACACATTGTAAACCAGCATTAGATAAAATATTTAAGTAGTCACATACAATCGGGTTCGTTGTGTTTAATATGTCGATATTAAAGTCGCCTACCAAACAAAGGTGTTGCACAGAGGAGAAATTACAAAGTGTTGATTCAAGCTCACCAAGAAACAACCGAGCACTTTCCGCAGGAGGCCTATAAATACAAAGAAGAGAAATTGAGAAATTCGAATTATCAAGTTTTAGGAAAGGGACCTCAGTGTGAGAAAATGTTAAATCGAGGCGAAGACTTGCCATATTTGATGGACATAAGCCGCGATTCCAACCGCCACTGCGTTTCGATCGTGTGGAAAAAAAGGTATTGTACACTGTAAAAAAATTTGCACCCTTAAAGGTGCATTTTCGTGTCTATAACTCACCCCCTGCACCCCTAAAAAAGGGTGCTTCCGAATGACTACACACCCCTTTTCATGGGTGTTGTGGTTCAACGTGCACCTTTATCAATAAGGGGTGTTTGCAGCCTGTCACCACCCTTTGATATAAGGGTGTTATAAGGGTGCTAAAAGGGTGCAAATTTTAGGAAGCATTATAACCCCTATTGAGCCTTATTGATGCATGCGATACTTCTGGTGGTCATTGTAGGTCTGGAATACTCGAGGACAACTTTCTGTGGCAATGCAATCGGAGCTGTGGGTGACCGGGGTTAATTGGGCGCCGGTGCGGAGCGCAGTCATCGGCTACTTTCATATCGCAGCCAATGGCTGCGCTCCGCACTGTCTCCCAGTTGCCACTCGCCATCCTCAGCTCCGGCTGTATTGCCACAGAAAGCTATGCTCGAGTATAGTCATTTAAAGAACACACAGAGCAGAACAATTAGTCGAAAATTTATTGTTTCTTTAAAACACGTTGGTTTGTGAGCAGATCATCGCTTATTTGGCAGAAGCCTGCAGCTGAACACTGGAGAACTCTGCCACGTAAGAAGAGATGAAGCGCTGTGTTGCGCACCTTGGTTTTGTAACACGAACACCAAACAATAAATGTTCTACAACGCAGCATAAACCGTGTGCTGCTGTAGCATAGTTGATGTCAAAAAGATAGTATGCCGCCATCACTGCAGCAATGCCTTGCTCAGCATCAATCACACGCAGTAACTGCTGCTTCTCGATGCAAAGGAACAGGTCGTCTGCCTGCTCAACAGAGGTGCCACTGTAAGCGATGCATGGTGTACACGGTTTCTCTCCTTCCTGCATAGAAAAAGACAGTCCGGAGCAGCAGTTTAGGGTCACAATAGCACAGTTTGAAGCAAGCCAGGCCTGCCCATCATCCAGTCTGAAACACTTACGCTATAGACGTTCAAGCAAACAAAAATGTGTCTTTTGTGCGTGAAAACATTCGTGCAAGCTTTGGTGAAAAAAAAAAGAAGAAGAAAGCACAGCAATCAAGATACGCCTTGTAAATGCTCTGAGACACTACAAATGCACTGACTCGTCATTTTATTGCGAGCTGTAATAGGCTAAAACCGGGACGTAAACGAAAGCATGTGTCTACAAGTCGGGTGTAAACAAACACAGTAGGTGCGCGAGCAGCAGACACACTTGCACGCCGTATGCCAAAATTATATTGATAACTAAAGAGCCCTTTGAATGCGATACACTGTCTTGGGCTTTACCACTCCAGAAAAAAAATTGAAGCACCTAGTGCTTATCAAACGATCATGTACAGTCGTAATATGCTTTCCATAAACACGAAAGTACCCAGTCATGCACCTCCATGTTCACGCAAAGCGAGATTTTGATTGTACCTTCAGTCACATTTTGCTCAAATTTTCAGCTCTCTGTGATTTATAGATCATTTTGTGGAAAACAGTTTCCTTTTCTTTTTGTCTCAAACCCCGTTTTAAATTTTGCGATACATCTGGCACAGCAAACAAGGCAAAGAATTTAAGCCACAGAATATGTGCAGTGCTGCTTCACCTAATTACCGCAACTATTGTTGTCTTATCCACGTGAGAGACGGACCTGTAAGAAAACGTGATCTGTAGTTCAGCTAATGTAGCACACAGTTATGAGAGGGATGGTATATCTGCATTTTACTTTCAAGTTTTCATGATAGCTCTATGTTGCATAAACTTACCAGAGGAACAAACATTGCTTCCATTGCTCTTGGTTGATGAACAAGTTTCGCCAAGAGTTGCAAGGTTCGTACAGCCCGGATGTCTGCAATATGAACACATCACATACTCCTTAATTTTTCTTTAAATTTAAACTTTGTGATGCTTAAGAACCAAAAAGACTAGACACTCTAGGAAGACTAGTCCTTTCTTTACTCGGTGCTCTTTCTCGTCCTCATCTTGTTTCTCGCATTCCTTGTTTACTCCTACCCCCTCATCCAAAGCGTATCTTGTAAATATTTTTCAACTAAAACAAGTTGGTTCCTCTCATGACAAATATTGGTAGCGAATTCAGACCTGTCGCAAGATAAGCTGAAATATTAAAGCAAGATTTAGAGCACTGTAAGTATAAAAACGATTGCTCGGAAAATTTGGAAATCTTTATAAAGGCAATTCGCCCTGAGATACACAAGGAGGCGGCGCTACTGTCGCGCTACCATCAAAGCGTGGACGAGACAAGGTCACCCTGCGGCTTTCTAAAACCATTCGCCAGAGAATGCTAAGTATTCTGTTGAATATTGTAGTTTGTAAGTAATTCTAGTGGGAAATATGTCATTCTTCAGTAAATCACAGCATTATCGAATTAAATGGCCACCACGTGCATTCCCAATTATAAACATCAGCTTGATCAGCTATTACACATCCGACTGCTGTAAAACCTCGCTGAGCCTCTATTCGGATAAACTGAACAATTGATGTTGAATGCATCTTTTTCCACAACCAGCAACTAAGAAGTAAAAGTATAGGCAGTTACCATTTCTGTCTTTTAGTGGCAGTATGGTTTCATCTCGAGGTGGATAAGTTCACTAATTCAATTGCTCAGAGAACCTTACAATGGTAATGACGCTTTTGTGCTGAGCGGTTTCAGTAAATACACTGCATACCAAGAATGATCCTAGGAAACAAGGATGTCTTGGGTCACTGTTGTATCATAGAACACTGATGTGCACCATGGTGACTCTAAACTTGCACAAAGCAGCATGGAATTCTTAGTAGGCTACTGCAAACACTAACGACACAACATGGCCGCACTGCATTTTTAACAAGTCTTGATGAACATACATTTCTTGCGCCTTGCGCTAGCTGTCACCTTGTCAGCCTCCAGAACAAATATCATGTCCTTTCTTTTGGCTCCCAAGCGATCCCCGAGGGCTAGGCCCAGGACAGTTTGCATCCTTTCCACAGCTGCAGCTTCATGTTTCTTGAGTAGCATGTTAAAGTCGTGGAAAAACTGAAATATTTTAAAAAACAAAAATCTTGCACAATTATAAAAGATAGAAACACACTTCAAATACAGTATTTGCATGCAGAGCTGGCCGTCGTGGACAGCTAGAAACAACTAGAAATAGCAGCAACAGAACGAGAGCAGGCAAGATTCATGAATTCCGCACAAGCAAGTGATCGCGATCTCAACATAGGTCACTTAGGTCTTGATTAATTCAATGTTGAGATTGATTTTTTCCAACGTATAGGAGGTATTCACTGGCCACCATCGATGTGGTCACTGCTGTCGAACACGTGCAGACAGCTCTCACAAGCATTCTTTCGCACCAGCAAAACGGCCTTTCTTGGCTGACAGTAAGTTGCTTTACCCATGGCTCGTGTAGATGACGACACAGGGCGGGAATCGGAACCAAGCCGTCGGCGACATTACGTTATAGAAATTCAAAAATACACACTATCACATTTCACAAGAATCCAGCATTAAGAGACCTATGTATGCACAAGCAGTGTTCGAATTTTTTCAAATATGTTCACATTACCTGAAATCTGTCCCTCTCGAAGTCTATCTCTGAAGTCAGAAGACTGCAAGCGCTTGCGGAGGCCTTTATACCACGCAAGCTGGCTTCTTCAAGTGTCAACTTCCGACATGCACCATTAGTCGCCACCGTTAGGAGGCACGTAACCGACATTTCGGTATCCGAAGGCGCCGAACTTCGGCTAACTAATGAGCTAACCCTTATTGCTACCCAACGTTCGAATCGCGAACCACGATGCTAATGCGACACCCGGTTGAAAATACGGCTACAGCCGGCCACTTTTCTAAAAGTTGCTAAAGGTCGTGCTTCGTTAATAATGAAATTAAACTTGGTCAAAATGTAACAAAAAGTCATCAAAATATAAAACATATTTATTTAAATAGTTAATACGTTTGTAAAAACAGAACAAATATAATTCGAAACTACGACGTGGCCAGGTTCAGCATATAAATGCACCCGTACACCCTACCAATCTTCAACACCTTTGCACCTATGCACCCTTAAAAGGTGCATGGGTGTTTTAAGGGCGTTCAGGCGATGGCTACACCCATTTTCAAAAAACATACAAAACAAAAGGGTGTAGAAAGGGTGTCCTCAGCACAAAAGTACCCTAAAGGGTGCAAATTTTTTTACAGTGTAGTCTGTAAGAGTGTATTGACACAGCATGAACTCCGAATATTGATTTCTGTAAAAATAAACGCATCGACATGAAACATTATGTTTCGAACGATTATTCGAAAATTATCCCAGTATTTACGGAGGCTTCGTATGTTCACGTGCGAACTTATATAAAAGTGTTCTCCTTTCTTTTGTCGAACGAAGTCTGAAAGTCCAAGAAGTTACTATACTGCGCAAATGTAGCTGCCAGGGTTTAAACCAATTTTTCAATATCCCCTACGGAAGCAATCCGTAGGACAGCCGTGCTGTCGCTTTTTCTTGCATAGATTTGCCCGTTTTTCGTCCAAATGTACTTGTACTGTTTCTCCTTTCCTTTCATCCTCGCCTTCCAGAAAAGCTCACGGTTAGACCGAGAGGGTTTTCGTTGAGAAATATTTTGGGCACCAGTCCGGCGTGGCTGAGTTCTCTCAGTCGCCCACGGCAACCCATCCATTGTTCCTTCAGGGAAACCGATGCAAAGCTGACCAAAATTGATGGAGCAGTGCCAGGTTTGTCTGCTTTCTCAGAGGGTAGACGCCGAGCGGAGAGAACATCAGATGGTTGAAATTGGGAGAGCCGATCTTCGAGGCAAGATCGCAGAGATCTCCACTTCTCTCGTTTTGAGGCACCCATCGTCGTGAAGGTAGCCGTCGGCGATACCAGAACACTGTCCCAAATGAAGGACGCTATGACATTCCGCACACTTCATATGTCTTCCATCCGCCGGCACGGACACATCAACACACCACAGGCGGGAGGCGGGGACATTTTGTAGTGTTGAGTTCCCAAGCAGCAGCAAAGAGGACAACAACAAAAGTGCTGGAATAATAGAAGTACGGGCTTACCGGAAGCAGCCTGGTAGAAATGACACCACACTGCACATAAACACAGTAGGAGCGCCCCGGCGACGACTCAGAAGTGTTCGGTGGAAATGATGGGGATCTTTTAGGCTCAGTCGCTCAGAGGCAGACAGAAGCACACACTTGGCTGGGACTCAAACGGTGATTGACACAGGCAATCTAGTAGAGCAGTCACAACTAGGCTATCTCAGCCATGGGCGTCATAGATCCTGTGATTCCATTTATAGCGCAGATGGTTTGCACCGACTGAGCAGGAACCATTGTCAGCACACCGCGAAGAATGACGTGCTAGTTGAGCTGGCGCACAGCGAGTGAAGCGAGAGCCTGGAACGGTGAAATCGCCGAGGCCTGACCTGGAGCCGGAGCCAAAGAAGACCTTGCTGACCTGGTCTGGGGTGGGGATCGTTCTTGCGAAGTTCTCTGGTCCTTAACCTGAGCCTCCGGTCGGCTACCGGCGGTAGACGGGCGCTAAATTATTTGATTTTCGCTAAAAATGGGGAGAGCATTCGGAGAGACCGACTGCTCTCGAGACCTCTTCTTCTTTCTTTTTATTTTTTTAATTTTAAATTTTAAACTGACGTAGATCTAACCATCGATGGCTCAGCTCTAACATCCTTAAACTAATCAAGGAAAAGGACCTTCTTTGGAAACGATGCCGGAGGTCTCCTAATAACAATGATTTGCGTAACGAGTTTCGACAAGTTAGAAATAAGGTAAACGCAGTAATCCGCTCTGCAAAGCGAAGATATTTCATATCAAAATTTGAGGAATCAAGGTTTAGCTCGGCTAGGACGTGGTCGCTGATTAATCAATTTCGAGGGACTGGTGCTGAGCGTTCCATTGATGACGTTCTTGAAAGAAATTTTGGTTCACTCACATTCTCACTAGCCGACGATTTCAACAACTTCTTTGCTAAATATTCTGGCGTGTGTAGAGACCCAAATGATAACTCGTGCACATTGAATGATGCATCATTAAAGTCAGCTTTCCTTCCCTCTTTAAATGAGAATGATCTCCATTCTATGTTGTTTAGTTTCAAAGCTAGCAAGTCACCTGGTGCCGATGGCATTCGCGCATATGATTTGCAGAGAAATTTCGCACGAATTAAGGATGTTCTTCTAATTATGCTTAATGGCTTTATTACTTTTGCCAACATACCTGATGGTCTAAAAGTTGCCATTGTTAGGCCCCTCTTCAAAGGAGGCGCCCGATCGAAAATCGAAAATTATCGCCCTATTTCTTTATTACCAATTTTAGGCCAAATTCTTGAGAAACACCTCTTTCAGACGATGTATAGCTTTTTGGATACGAATGAAATCTTTTCACCCACTCAGTACGGTTTCATTGCTGGAAAAGGCACGCAGCCAGCCCTTGATGATTTTTCTGATAACTTATATTCCACATTTGAAAATAACATGTTCGCATGCGCACTTTTTCTTGACGTGTCGAAGGCTTTTGACACTGTTAGCCACTAATTGCTCTTAAGGAAATTACATCGCCTGGGTTTTCGTGGCCCTTTTTATTCTTTACTAGAAAACTTCCTTTCTCAACGTTCTCAATTCGTTTCAATCGGCGGGTTTAAGAGTTCTCTTCTTCCTCTTAAGGCGGGGGTGCCTCAAGGTTCAGTGTTATCGCCTCTACTTTTCAACATTTTTGTCAATGACATGGCTAGTGTCGTCAGTGGATGCACGCTCTACCAATACGCCGACGATACCCTTCTTGTGTCGCGTCATATTAATTTCCATGACTCTTTCAACACACTCGAGGAAAATGCCACCCATATAATGGACTGGTTTGCTGAGAACATGATGGACATTAATAGGTCTAAAACAAAGCTAGTTTATTTTCGGAATCCTCTCAAAAGCCACCCTGCTAATGTAAAGTTCCTTCTTCACCGATCTAAATGTGATCCATGTACATGTATACCAATTGAGTCAGTTAATCATGTTAAATACTTGGGTGTTTATTTTGATTTTGATATGTCGTGGAACACACATATGTTATACTTATGTAGTAAACTACGTGTTGTATCCTGCATGCTTTATAACACTAGAGTTTTTATACCAGTTGGTGTAAGGCTGCTGATGGCTCACGCACTTGCTTACAGTGTCATTCGGTACGGCGTAACCGTTTTTGGAAATTGTTCTGGTCGCTTGCAAACCAAAGTTGATACCCTACTGAGAGGAATACTTACCAGCGTTGCATATAATACACCTTTGTCAACAACTCGGGATATTTTCAAAGCTCTCCAATTGCCAAACCTCCGTTCACTTTATATTCAAACGGTTATATTACGCAACTTTTGGAATAAGGATTTCAAAACACCGTCACTTCCGACTCGCTCATTGCGATGCACCCCTCGTTTCAACGTGCCACGTTGCTGGACCCGTTATGGTAAATGCACGCGCGATTATTATGTTCCGACCTTATTCAACGCTCTGCCGGACTCAATCCTGGACATCACCTCACTGAAGGCATTGAAGAAAGAACTGAAATGTGTTGACTTGAATATTACTTAGTGCAAGCCTAATACCAGTGTGTGCATAGTGAATTTGCAGGGCTATTATTTTTTCTCTGGCCCCTTCTTCCCCAATGATTCTGATGACATTTCCATGTCTTCTGTTGTTTTCTTTTTTCTTTTTTTTAAATTTGTTTTGCTCCTTTCATGCCATGTAGTGTCATTTTGTAACTGTGTTTCATTTTGTTTTCTCGTTTTTTTATATGTGTATTAATTTGCTTATTCACTCTTTTTTTTCTTTTTTTCTTTTTGTCACTGTCTGATGACAATTACGACTTTTTCCTTCTACTTTTTTTCCTTAATATGTCTTTCCAGCGTCGTGTTTTCATTTCAGTATAGTTCTGCTAAATATGTTTATTTCTTTATTTACTTTTTTTTTTTTGCTATGATTAGCGACATTTCGGTGGTGACGTGCGGGCTGGTGAGGGGCGGATGCTTGGAGTGGAGAGAAGCCTCCTCACTACTCCAGACTTTCGTCTGCTTCCTCCTCTCCAGATCGCGCTCAGCTCTTGGCTTGTCGCTGATTATACTTTCATTTCCATTGCTCTAATAGTTCTGATAACGTTTATGTATACCTTTCTGTCCTGACAATGTTTTCCTTTGCTTCGTCGTTTTTTATTTTTTTTTCTTCTATTTTTGCATTTTTGCCGATCTTATCGTTTTTTTTATTTTTTAGGGTGTCATCACACAAGCCTTTAGCTGGCTTTGATGTGCCCATACATATAACATTGCATTCCTGATGGGCAAATAAAATTATTATTATTATTTATTATTATTATTATCCCCATTGTCGTTAGGTCCGTGGCAAAAACTACAGTCTACAGTGGCGAAAATCAGGGGAAAGTTCGAAATGCCCTTGCAACTAGTGAACACGGCCGTTCATTAATTGTTGCCTACTGGACGCAATGTTAGACGCGACGCCTGGACGAAAAATATCTGGATCCGCCAGATACGTCGGAATGCGCAAAAAACGCTGCGTTTCGACCCGGCGCCGGAAGTGACGTCAAAGCGCAGGCGCATACGCGACGCAGACGCGAAGAAAAGCGCGCCATGTGGGCTAGCCTTAAAGGGATTGTCCGGTCGAAACCGGAAGTACTTAAGTTCTTGCGCTCGTTACGTCGAGGGAGCCTTCATGTAGACAAACGTCATTTTTATTTTGATGTATGATCTCCCGTTATTAATTAAACCTTTCATGAGCCCATGTACAAAACTGCACCCCGAATTTCGCCAGTGTCAATGGCTGACATCCGTAGGTGCTGCGTGACGTCACAAAACGCAAAGGTTTGTTTGATGGTCGGGATAACAAGCGCTGCTCAATGGATGTCATGTATTTTGTTTCGAATTATATAGTCTCCTAGGCTGTACCTATACTTAAATACGGTTCTTTTAATGCAGTTCCCAAGCATGTGCAAAAAAGTCACGTCTTTTAGCAGGAAATTACTCGCAGACAGCCATAAGCTTCGAGCAAACGTATGCCGTTTCGCGCAAACACAACTGCGACGGCCAGCGATCGAACTAGGGGCGCTTGCAAAGCAAAGGATGCAGATTTCGCCTCTGAAGCGGCACCTAAGTACACGAAGCGGCATCTGGGTACACATGTCAGCGGATCCACTGGATCGGTGAAGAGGCTGCGGGTCGTTCTCTCAGAGGCAATGTCCGCGGGTCGAAGACAAATGGCGAATCGTTCAAATGCTTGTCGTCACTTGACTTGGACGAGCTTGGTGAATCGTAGTCACGCTCCATTTTCACACGCGGGTCAAACAGAATCGGGCTGCACGCGTGCTAAATACAACTTCTGGTATCGTTTCCAGATGGCCTAGCTGTTGGTTTCGGTTTCGCTGCATTATCAAATTGATTGATCCGATTTGGGCGAGGAGTGGATGGACGTAGTTTAATATCGTTGGCACAGCATCACACCTCAGCTTACGAGCCTTCTGTCCGCTTAGAGCTCAGCTTGTAGCTCTCTTCTGTGAGATGATTGCTGCATAAGCGGGATATCGATCTTGACGGGAACCTAGTCCCCACGTACGGCGACGATCCACTTAGCTCGTCACTGCACGTCTCTCGGAAAAGTGTGGAGCGTCATGTCTTGGCTCGCATGTGCTGCCCGGTGGTTGTGGCAGCCAACCGCGCAACAAAAATCTCACCCAACTACGAAACAAGTCAAGCACAACAACAAAAACGAAGCACGCTGAGGCAGACAAAAATGCTCGCTTTGTGTTTTGTGACGTCAGAGCTTCAATGTTGCCAACGAAAGCAGCGTTTACGCTAGAATGCGATTGGAGCAGCATTAATTCAATTACTCACACAGAGGGGCATATAAAATTCAGATATTGCACGTACGATCCGTCTCGAGGCAATAACAATGATATTCAATTGTTTTCTCGAATACAAAATTTGACCGGACAATCCCTTTAACGCACGTTGTTAACGTCAATGACGACGTTGACGTCAAGGGGTCGTCCTGATGTCGCATGGTGTTGTGACGACAAGTCAGGTCGCGGTGACTTTATGTATATACGTGAGGCCTGACGTCTAGGTTGTATAAAAGACATGGTTCGGCGTTCTATCGTTTCTATGACCTTGACCAGTGCGCCGGTCGAGCTTGGCGTTGGAACGAAACGCGTTTTTAATAAAAAAGCGGGTAATCCGAACCACTTCGCTTGTAGCGCCCGACAGGGCTACGATCGAAGTGGCTTGGATTGGCCGTTGTTTTCCACATGCGGAGGTGCCAGAATAGCACTCCGGTGGCCCCACTCCTCCTTTCTAGTACACTCTAATTCATGGCACCAACTCAAACGGTATAATTTGGTGTTCTTTATTACTCATCTCGAGTAAAAAAAACACAAAAGAAAACGATATTTTATTTGCGTTTTATAGCGTAGCGAACGTGTACGCTACTCCATCTTCAACGATACTGCCACAGAGTTATTCAAGGACCTGTACTCAACCGAGGATATGCTGTAAACCACTTAATTCTCGCGAGGACCTAATTTTCGCGAATCGCCTACAATTCGCGAAAAATAGGTCTCGCGAACAATTCCGGTAAAATTTAAACACATTGGAATCGATATCGAGATCCCACCGCGTCGCGAGAATTAGAACCCGCGGATTATTCCAAAACTTCAGCTTTGACCTAAATCGCGAAATATTGAACCTGCGGAACAAAAAAGTCGTTTACAGTATGTGCAGTGCCGCTAGAAATTTACGATGGCAGCGGGGATGGAGGCAGGCGCTCTCGCGAGGTCTCCAGCTGCGCTTTTTTCGGCTTCGCATCAGCCAACGTTTGCACCAGCTGTGATTATGAACATAAAGTTATTATAATGCACGCTGGAGTTTCAACTGGCGGTAATGTGCGGTATCAAATATACCTCTTGCACAATCGAAGCAGCTCCTAGCGGCCCAGTGCCGCGCAAAGCACCCTGGGTAAGTTTTGGTTACCGTGTCGGTTTCGATATGCCAACATCAATCCACGACATCCCGTCACAATGAAATACAGTGCATGCATTTTCGCATATGTCAGTTTTCTTAAATGTATTGTATTGCCTGGCAATACGGATAGAATGACGTGTTTTTGGGGCTCCTAACGTACCAGAGTTTGTGCACAGGTGAACAAAGAAAGAAGAAAACGTGTATTGGGCTAATCATCCTGTTTTATCGTCTCAATGACCTATAGGCTTTTAAAATGATCTGTGACCCGGAAAAGTCATGCTGCTTTCTGGAATGATCCAGGCCGCCAGTAATATATGGGATGAGGCCGGCGCTTCTCCTGGGGCCTTGGTTGCACGTTTTGGACTCCCACGGTGACTAGGAAGAAGGAATTGACGTCAACAAAGCAGCAAACCCAGATTACAGTGAACCCAGATTGGATGTTTCTTCTGCAAAACTTCTTCATCATCAGCGACTCTCGCCCATCAACATCCAATCTGCGTTTGGTGTAGAGTGCCTTCATGCACACGCGCGCTTTTGCTTGAGTGGTGACATCTCAGCCATTTTTACGCCCAATCGTTTTTTATGCATTTTGAAGTACGGGCAACCCGGTGTCAATCAGCTCGAGCGCGTAGCTTTGGCCAACGCCTCCTGTACTAAGATGCCTGTCAGGTGGCTCGCTCTCCCATTGCGGCCGGTCTGCCATCGTATTGTAGCCAAACGCCACTAGGTGGCGCTCAGTTCCGACCCGCTAGGCGCGAGCAACAACATCATCATCAGCAACTCTTGCTGGGCGCTCGGCCATCTCGGCGCAACTGGCGCGGCCGGCCGCTCGCAACTGAGTGCTAATTTTATTTATTTTAACATTAGTTTTAGTTTCAGTCTTTGGTTTACTGTTTTGCATCCTTTTGAAGAAAAAGACCCAATTATTCTCCATGGCCCTAGACCATAATACCAAAAGAAGACGAAGACGAAAGTGTAAATATACCAAAGAGTGAGCCAGCGCTGCGTAAGTTTGTCTTTCTTTTGTGTGCGTGGACTGGAGTAACTGTTTTGCTGGTGCGCTGTTCCGCCTGTACAGCACCACATCATTCATAGCCTTCGCACTCTCTTTGCGCTGTTAACGCCAGGGACAACACTGCACTATTCGATTTGAAGCACTACTCGCACACCCCTAGTGGTATCACAATAGCAGACGTCAAATCTCCCGCGCTCTCGCGGCCGCGAGCGATAGGGTCAGTTAGCAGCGCCCCTCGCGGTCGTTTCGGTGAAGGGGAGGAGGAAAAAGGGAGAGGGCACGGCAGGACGCTCGCCGCTCTCATGACAGGCATCTTAGTACAGGAGGCGTTGCTTTGGCTAATGCAGAGACGCCATTTTAGCGCCCAAGTCACGCACCGAGTGCGCGAGAGCGTCACGCGCTGACACATTCAGTGCAACAAGGGATGTCTTCACCCTGAGACAGACAGACATGTAGGCACCCTAGTTTGGTGCGTTGTTGGCGTTACTTCCTTCTCCCTAGTCGCCGTGGGAGTCCAAAAAGCCCAACATAAGGCCCCTGCTCCTCGCTAAATTTGGGCAGGTTCCTACGGCCGAGGGGGTTCGTTTTTGAACAAGGATTCTCAACGAAGAAGAGTGGGCACAACAAAAACGAGCATTGACTTTTTTTTTTTGATGCAGTGCTGAGATGCACGACTCGGAAGCAATGGAAGTAAAAACCATGCCCCTCCTCTTCTTGGCCAAACAGATTCCACAAGGCAAAGCACGCAGTGTTGGATGCAGGGATTTCTGGAAGTACTATATTGAAGCAGGCAGCGACCAGTCTGAAATTGTCTTCCGATTAAGCGTTTCCATGGGAAAAGGTGAGATCATTTTCCTCTGCGCTTAATTATAGGGATACTTATCACAAATAATTCGTAAGTACTAGATAGCTTGAAACATTTCTCAGTTCCGCAGATGAAACTATTGGTCCAGTTACGGCGTTTTTCTTTGAAATTCGAATGCATCAAAATTTGTGCTAAAAGGGCTTGGTACATGTATTTATGTTCACTGTCCGGCACTATTAGCGCGAACACGGCATCAGCGCTTTTCTGCAGGGGTTTACGTACCAAAGCAATGAAGAGCATCTCGAGAATCAAGAGAGACGTCAAGCACAACATACTTATACTGGGCAAGTACCTATTTGTGCGTATAGACGACCAAAATAAAGCAAAACCGAGTAATGAGTGCGATTTGCAATAAATACCAATCGTTTTACTTACTCTATTGCTCATATATGGGTGCATGCATGGGTGCAGTAAAACGACGAATTTCGGTGGTGCATGGCGCACGAGACCTGAGACCTGGCAGAGAACAGTACTTAAACGGTTGCCGGGGCTGCGTATGGTTAAGGTGGTGGTGGACCCCTTGAAGAATGCCAAAATCTGCAGTGCGGTTCACTGCAGAACCCGGGATCCATGCTACCTGCAAACTGCTCCTCCTTTTTTCACCTTTTTAGGGGTCACTTTAGTTTCATATAAAAATCGCAGATTATCGATATTAGCGTCATCGGGATGTTGGCACTCTTTGAACAAGTCTTACGTTCTTTTCGACTGTGATTCTTGCTTAAAATCACAGCTTGTCTTTGCATACTTGCCGTGGAGCATAGGACTGAACCCAGAATACTGGGAAGTTACATTGCTAACTGATGGAAAAAATACTTTACCAAAGAACTTGTACTTTTATAATTATAATAAACTTACCTACTTTTATAATTTTAATAAAGTTACCTACCCAAGTAAAAAAAGGTAATTCTTGTTATTCTCCGGCGAAGAGACAACATTCATGCATGTTTTTCTATAGGCAAGCACAGGAGCACAGCAAAAATGAACTGGTTGCTGTCTGCTTCAGTTTGAAATCGGAAGTCTCACATACACTAGAGTCAGTTGAACCTGTAGCGTACATTATAATAACTCTATAATCATCAACCCTCGACAGCTATTGCTGTACAGAAGAAATCGAGAGTAAACATCATATTATCTGCAGCCCAATCTTCACAAGGTGCTTTGACCTACGTTTACTCAGATAACAACCCACATTCTGCGCCGAATCCAGCTATCTTCAAACTCAGCTTGCCTCGCTGTCGCAGCTGCTTGACGACGTAAGTGGCTTCAACTCAACGCATGCGCAAGGTGCTCCCTGAGTGCACGCCATCCGATCGCAGCCTGGGCTCAAGTGGCTACGAACTTATACATGTGACGCAGCTATGTAACCAGCCAGACACAAGCGCAACGCGGGATCTGCAGCCCAATCTTCACAAGGTGCTAACTCTGACCTGCGTTTACCCAGGTAACGTGTATTAGACCACTTTGTCTTCCTTTGCATGTTGACTGCAGATCCCAAACCATGGGTGTTGAATTGTACATTTATCGTGACGGATTGGTGTTTTTCGCATGCCTAAAGCGTCTATCAAAGTCAAATCTGAATCAGTTTTCTGGTTCACCCTAGTGCCCCTTGTTAGACCAAGTGTTTGTGTTTTGTTTAGTCTTGCCTTTGTGTGCGGGGCATATTGAACGTAACCTCGGAGCTGATCACCTTATCGGAGATAGCGAAATTTCAAAACTTGAAAAAAGAGTTGAAGTACTGATTGCTACTAACAATAAACACCAGAGTGAAAATGCAAGCCGACTTGATAAAATTGCTAAAGTAATTACCACTGAGATACGTTCAAGAGTGATCGCCTTAAAAGCCAATTTTCAAGACCTCGCATATGTTCGGGAGATGTCAAATAGCTGAAAGTCAAGGCTACTCAACCGCTCATGCCCCGCCAACACTGATAACTTCTGAACTCGCTGAAGTCGTGCATGACCTTAACAATCAACTAAGGCGCAACAATTTAATAATAAAAGGTTAAGCTGAAACTGAGGAGGAGTTTCAAGGTCGATTCGAATCTCGTGTGAAGAAATTTTTTTTTAATGTACTCGGTGCTCTTGTGTGTGGTTTTGAATGCGCTCACAGCATTGATTACGGCAGCCGCCCGAACTATATATGACCTGTCATAATTAAACTACTTGATTATCGTGAAAAAGGTTGCTCTACTAAAGAACACTGCCAAACTTAAGAAACACGGATCGGATAAAATGTGGCTCGACTAGGACTTTTCACCTCGAACCAGACTTTCACGTTCTAACCTTTGGAAATTCGGTGGTGAATGGTGGTCGTAAAATCTTCAAGCAAGGCTTGCGGTCTCTGAAAAGACGGTGAGAGCGCAGGAGCTGGCTGGTAGCGACCATGTTGTATTACACCACTTATCTATCTCAAGGTCACTGCGATGTTCCGCAGTGTCCCTTTGTTCTAAGTCCTCGTCTCAAGTGGGGTTGTTTTGTATCGTTTGTGCGTGTTCCATCCGGTTCGAAATGTCTGGTGCAAACAGTTAGGAGTTTATCTGTAGAGTGTGGTTAGAGGAAAAAAGTTCCGCGGGTACTTAAAGGCTGTTTGAGAAATAAACCGGTTAGCTGAGTTTGAGACGTTCTCTGTGTCTGTTCCTTCTACTGAAAGTTCTTCCGATTTCATCCACCACAGTCTCAGGTGTGATACAACGTGATTGGCTTAAGGTTGATAAGTTGTCCCTTTAGAAGAACAGCTTTCAGTGTACGACTTTGCGAAAGTCCGTGTTGTTGAACTGAAATCTAATGAGGCACCGCGCGATTATCGACTTCTATCAGATAGCAAGGAACGACCCGGCGCATTACTTCCCGCCTTTGTTGGTTACCACCTTTCAAAGTGTGATAATCAAACAAGATGTTTTATTTGATAACGCAAACACGTGTGAAAGTCAAGTCTTTCTACGCACGAAGACGTGGTTGTCACCAGATACTCTAAATAATGAATGCATGAGTAACAGTTTTTCTATCTGCCATAAAGAGAAATTCGCGCAAATAGGCGGGGGTGTTCTGGTAGCTGTCAAAAGCTATCTTTCGGTATCTGCAGGTGGAATTGAGGCTGAAAGTAAAATAGTTTGGGTCAAATGAAAAATGATACATATGAATTTTGTTATAGGCATGTGTTACCACCGTCGTCGTTTTTATTGTTCCTTTTTATCAAAATTAAACGCGACGCTTGACTAGGTGTTTTTGGATTACCATAGTGCAATTCTGGTTTTCACCGGGGAGTTATACTTTCCAGGCATTGATTGGGTATCTGAAACTATGAAGTCCCTCATGTAATATTAAAAAAAAACGTGTCTTGAACTTATGAATTTAATGAGCAGTTTCGCTCTCCACCAAACTGTCGAGGCACCTACGAGAGGTGACTCAACTCTAGACTTATTTTTTACTACCCATCATGATTGCGTAAGTGACGTGCACAACTGTTTTTCTTTTTAACAAATGTTATGCAATTTTTAGATTCAAATGATGTTTTATTTTGTAATCAGGATGGATTTCGTAGAAAACGGCCTTTTTTCTGAAAAGGCCAGGAAAAATCATTGGAAACTTTGCCAGAGCCGACGCCGTGAGTATCAACGCTAATCTTTTAAAGTAGTGGCACGCGGCCCACGACTCGCTGGGACGCGGCCCGCAGGCATCCGGCTCCAAGTCCCCTTTCCCATTCCTCGGACGCTAGAAATGACATGTGTCATAGTGATCTCATTTCGGCGATTTTTTCCCCGCTCAAACCGTAGCTCTTTTTTTTTCCTTCTTTTTTAACGTATTTACAAAGTGCATACTTTTATGTGTTCATCTGCCTTGGGTTTCGCTTCACTGCTTGCTTCCCAACTTTTTGTCATGTTAATCACATGAAAAAACAATACCGCGGCTAGGCTGTAAGCGCGAGCTCTCCATTGACGGAATCGTTTCGGCTCCGCGAACTCTCGATCTGCGCAGGAGCAACTGCCAAAAAGACAAAGCTATGAGCTTGGAATTGTCGCCTTAAAAACAAATATCACCATTAAAGTGCATATATTTTCTCAGACTGTTATAAAACTTGCCAGGAAAGCAAGAACTGCCGTATTAATTTTTTTTTTAGAGATATGCAAAGCCTTTGTTTAATTCCTGGTGGATTGAGCAAGTGGGACGAATGTGTGTTTGCTCTCTTGTCCTATTCAATATGCCAATTTGTTGCGGGGCTGTGCCATTTTGTTTTTGTTATCACATGCGATCTTGGTTCAAAGTTGTCCTGTAAACGAATCAAATCTCAAGATATCACTGGCAAAACCGTGAGTTTATAAAAAGCATAGAGCACGAAGTCCCTTTTCGTCAAAATATTTACCCCCCTCCCCCCCCCCCCCTCCGTCACGCCTCACGTTGGCCCTCGACATTTCAGCGGTGAGTTATCTGGCTCCTACAGTCAAGTTTGAGACCATGCTTTAATTTCTGTGCTTTGAACGTACGTTTAATGCACGTTTAGTGGAACAGAACTGATGTATTTTTAAGGAAATGATCCATGAGCTTACTGATTGATACATTCCTAAATGTCGGATTATTTTCAATCCTTGATCACGATGGTTCAGTATCAATATAAAAAGAATGCGTTTAAAGAATGCGTAGTAGAAAAAGAGAAGAATCTTCCAGTCCAATAGGAAAGACAATAGAGAGTTTTAGAACAGGGGGCCCCAACGCTTGGGTTCCCATAAGAAATTGGGGGACCCAAACGCAACAAGGTTTGCGTCGACGGCTTATAGAATAGGGGTTTTACAACGCAGCGAAGCGCGCTTACGTTTCCCGCTTGCAGCGCCAATGCGGCTGACGAGCGTAATAATCAAAAGAGAAAAATATTTAAAAACGCAAAACATGTCCGCTTTGCAAGTACTTTTTATTTGCAAAGAGCGGTTAAGGTAAATCCCAATCAAGCCGGCTTAAACAGGAGACAATCTAATATAAGTATAAAAGTTGTTGGCTGTATTCAGCCAAAACAATCCAATCCGTAGCGCTCTAATTTGCCGCTCGTTCTCGGAATTTTTGGGCGTTTGTGCGCACTTCGACCGTATGTCGCCGAAGATTTAGGCCTACAACTATGCCGTAACTGAGACGAACGCGTGCGAGAATTCTCTGCGAGCAGCTCCTCTATGTAGATTTGACCTGGAGCGACTTTGAAGCCTTCAAATACTTGTTTGCATGCTGCAGGTATCGTGCAACGAACGAAATCCACTCGGAGCCACGGAGTAGGGATACGTTGCCATGTAAACGGTTACCGCGTCTCTTTAGGCTTAGGAACGGCCAGATTCAGGGACGATCTTTAAAATGGGGCGAGCGCAGCGGCTCATTCCTATGTGACTTGAGCGAGATAAAGCAAAGTGAAAGGCGGTTGCACCATTCGTTGGCAATGAAATTGGCTAATACTGCAGCGACCATGACGAATTTGCTCCGAAGCGAGCGAAAAGGGCACCGCCATGTTTGCCGACGACAACCCGGCCCCTCCCCACGCTATTTCTCGAATTCTGCGTTGGGGGCCGAGCGCCAACCCAAAACCCCGAACGAAGTTTGGGTTCTGCACATGCTCAGTGGTGAGCCCCTATTTCTTTGGGGCCCCCAAGCTATGGGGGCCACTATTCTAAAACTGTCTAATGGCGACGCCCTATGTCTATGTTTTCTGGGTTACGCAAAATTTATAAAAATAAAATAATTAAATGCGAAACGATTTTTTAAACGATCTTTACAATGTTCTGATCTCTAATAAAAAGAAAGAAACATTGTTAACCCTTCTACAAGGAAAACACACTCGGTTATACTAGACTCAAATGGAATACAACTTCGTGACAATCAAGAGTGTGATAACTTCAATAAATATTTCAGTAGTGTCTTCATCCCAGAAATTTACAATACACCACTTTTACCTTCCCAGAATACCTTCAGTGAAATGGAGGTTATTACCATATCTTCTGAACGAATTTTGCGTTTAATAGAGACTCTTCCAATCATCTCATCTCCTGGCTGTGACGGCATAAGGACACAATCTTAAAGATGACCAAGCACACGTTATCTTTTTTACCAAGTAAAAGTTTTAATCAATCCCTCACCACGGTTAGCCTTCCCACTTACTGGAGACATGCTTACGGAATTCCTATACTAATGAGAGGATCTTCCGACGAACTTAGCAAGTATAGGCCAAGTTATTTAACGAGTGTGTGTTGCAAACTCCTGGATATTGTTATGTTTACAAACGTTATAAAATTCTTAAATTCAAAGAATGTTTTATATAGTAGCCAGCATGGATTTAAAAAAAAAGGTATTGTACAACGCAGCTTTTTGAGAGGGTTACTGACACTCATAAGCCCCTTATTACTCTTACACAAACAGACGCATATGTTAGTCGACTTTTCAACAGCATTTCATTGGGTACCCCACTGCAGATTTCTCGCAAAACTAAACCCCTTTAAAATTAATTCAGTACCAATTATTTGGATAAACAATTTTATTAGAACACGAACCCAGTATGTCAAAATTGGTGGGGCAACTTTTTATTCTTTAGAAGTTATTTCAGGAGTACCCAAGGAAAACGTACTGGGCCCTTTGCTTTTCCTTATACTATACAATAATGATATTGGTTGACAACTTAGAAGCAGTGTTCGTTTGTTTGTCGACGATGTTCTTATTTATCGCGCTATTACCAGTAAAGCTGATTGCATGGCATTGCAAGACGACCTATTAATGTTTAATTTAGAAGTGGTGTGCTGAGTGAGTCATGTCTATTAATCACCATAAACCTAAATACGTATTGTTTTCTGAATCGCGTAATACAATAATTTATTCATATCAACTTGTTTCTATCCACTAGAAAATGATTGATTATACAGCTTCCAGTGCAAATAAAACCATTAGGAACCTTAAAACGCCCTCTTTATTAAACTTTACCAAAAGTCAAACAGCTGTCATACTTCACTGTCGTCAGATTCAAACTGGAAAAGGCCTCTACCATCTGGAACCCTAATGAGACTTATCCCTTGAACGTGTTAGAAACATTTCAAAACTGGGCGATTCGCATCATTCTTCACAACTATTCAACCTCAAGCATCTCAATACTAAAAATACCTCAATCTCACTACCTCCTCTGAAAGACATGCGCGCTGCAGACAGACTTTCTTTTTTTCATAACATGTTTTACAAACCTCGGACTGATCGCGAATTCTTATTACCAGCTAATTAGATCTCCCTTCGTCATGACCATTGTCATAATCTCGAATTGCCTTTTGCCAGAACTAACACTTTTAAAAATTCACCCCTCATTTTATGTATAAGTGATTGGAACGTAATATCGGAATGCCTTGCAACAATGATTGATAATCCCTTATTTTCAACAGAGCTCACTCGACATGCGTTTTCTCACTATACTTCGTTTCAGCTTGGGTCCAGACGCAGCCGATGCTACGAGCGCGAGCGTGTGGCCCTGAACAGTGCTTGCATTGCACGAGCGCGCGTGCTTGGCAGGGACGCAGAAAGCCCGGAGCTCGCGCTTGTAGCATCGCCTGCGTCTGGACCCAACCTGAAACGAAGTATAGAATGTTTCAAATATTCAACGAAGGCGAACATAGCTTGATAAGTTTTTTTACGATTATTTTGTACTATGTGTCAAACGTGTTTCTATATTACCGCCCTTGCGTAATGGCCCACTGGCAGTGTCGCGGGTTTTTGTGCCAGTGTAGCGGCGTTGCGCCGCAATCACAAAAAGCGCGGGCCCTGGCTTAAGAGCTCAGGGCGCGTAGGGCGAGAGGCGCGAGCGAGGCGAAACTCGGCGCCTGGCCATTCAGTCAGCGGGACGGCCGAGAACAGTAAAGGTGTTTTTTTTTTTATATCTGCCTCGTTGGTCCTTCTTGCGGGATGAGCAGCGGTACCAAACCCTACAAGGTATAGTACATAAAATGAAGTGAAATGTGCACTAACCGGCACGAATAAAAGGCATACAACGGAACAGGTGGAGTTCGATACACGCTGCGCCATTTGGAGACTCCTGGAAATTGATACAACTGCGAGGATGTGCGTCCTACTCAAAGTGGAAGAAATGCATTTAGGTGATGACTCTGATCGCTCTTCTCACGGGGACCGAGCGACCAGATCGTGTTCGAAGCTAGAATCGAACCAGACGTAGTTAGTTCCGCGTCGCCGTGGACGGTGCTGAGGTATATGAGCATCGTGGGTATACGAGCAGGTCCCTCCTCGGCGGTCATGGTGTCGGCGGCGTAGCGTGCTCGCCTTTTTCGCGGTGTGGTGGTGTTCTGCGGCCAGTGGCCGGCCTCGTGCTTTGCTTTGGTGCTGTGTCCATCACAGGTGCCACCTAAAAAACAAACAGACTAGTCGTCAGTTTTTTATACAGCGGGAGCTTAGTCTGCCAGGGCATGGCGACATTATTACCCGCTGTAGACGAGCAATTTAGCTAGTCCAGTACGACTGCAAGCCTGGGGTCTTATAACGCGCACGACGCAGTAGTGATACACGACCGCACGCCGGTACGATGCTCACCCAGATCCAAACGGGCAGGGTGGGGACTGAACCCAGAATCCCTGGGTTCTGCAGCGCAAACTTTCGCTCCACGTGCTCCAAGCTGGTGTGCGCTAGCCCACTCGGCCACCGATCCCCCACAGGTGCCGCCATCGTGCACGAAGGGGAGCCAGGACGACATGCGACTAATGAAGACGCGACATTTTGTTAAGATTGCAAACGCAGATACAAGCAGTCGAAGGCAGATACAAGCAGTCGAAAAGTGTTACTTTGTCGCGGAAATAGAAAACTGGATGGTTTATTTAGGAACAGTTATTAAAACGTACATTGGTACAAACTCGGAAACTTGGGTGCGAACCGGATGTCCATCCGACCGCCTCGATGGTCTCGGTAGTAACACAATATGGCGGATACTCAAAAAGGTGATGTCCATCCCGCTAATGCTGACGCTAACACTCGGCCATCCTGCCCCTTTAACTGTCCTCAGTTAACGTAGTCCTTTGACCACACAGGTTTACGCTTTGCGCGTTTTGACTGACGCAAGGTACACCGGGGACTACTTGGTTGATCCCTGTCACTTGCTTCTTCACAGCTGAAGTATGAAGGGTTAACCGTTTGTCTATCACTGTCCATGCTGGTGTGGCCGTCTGGACACTCGATTGAAGCTTCTCTTCTGAGGCCAGTTTAAACAGCTTCACTTGACTCGCATGTGCTGTTGTCGTGTACCGACTGTTTCTTGAATGTTCAGAAGGCATGTTGCTTACGCGGTAGGTATCCGATGAAAGTACCTCCACAACCGTGTAGGGTCCCGGGTACTTAGGCTACAGCTTGGTGGACTCTCCAGTACAAACAGGTGCTCGTTTCACCACCACCACATCACGTACGCGTCACAGTGTTTCTGGTCATACCGTCGTTTAGTGCTAGTCTGAGAATCCAGAATCGCCTGCCTGGCTTCCTCCCGCAGATCGTGGACACTCCATTGATGTTCTGTGTCAGGTGGGACCAGTTCTTGGAGGTTGCTTCCTAACGCAGGCACAAATCCATACAAAAGTTCAAATGGGGAACGGCCTGTTGTTTGCTGATAGTGCTGTTGATGTCTGCTTGTACCTTCTGCAGGTGATGGTCCCAGTCACGTTGGGTTTGGTGTTGTGTTGATGCTACAACTGCTGGTATCAGTATTCGATTGATCCGTTCGACTTGGCCGTTTGGCTGAGGTCGCTGTGTCGAAGTCAATGTGTGCTTGATCCCTCTTGTCAGACAGTAGTCCTCAAAGTCTCTTGAGATAAAGCAACTTCCTCGGTCAGTTATGATCCGGCGAGGGTCACCGTAGTCGCAGATGAACTCGTCCAGGAAGCTGAGCACATACTTTGTTTCTGTGCTGGGGTATGCACGTAGCCGAACAAACTTCGTGAGGTTGTCGACAAGCACCAGCAGAACGTTGTTGCGCTGTGTACTCTTCACAAAAGACCCAAGTGATCCATGTGGACGATTTCGAACGGTCGCAGACCTGGTCCGATAGGGTTTAGCTTTCCCTGCACCTTACCACCTGGTTGCTTGAGGAACAAGCATTCAATGCACTGTCGCACACGTTGCTTCACATGCGCCACCATCTTGGGGAAACAGAACTTCTCGCGGATCTTAGCCACAGCCTTGTCAACAGCGAAGTGACCACAAAAGTCGTGGAACTTCAACGTGATGAACTTCAGCATACTTCGTGGGACCACGAAAAGCTTCCGTGAGCTTGTTCCGCTTTGGAGCTGGTAGTACAAGATTCGCTGGCGCACTTGGAAATTGTGCACTTGACATTTTCCCGACGAGGTACGCTCACTTGTAGGTTTGTGCAGTATCTCAAGTAGAGATCTCAACGCTGGGTCTTGTGCCTGAATCATAGCCACTTTGTCTTCAACCAGTACTGTGTAGTAGACAAGTGCGATGCCCATTTCTGGGTTTTTGTCCTCATCACCATCTGCTGTTAGCTCACGCTCATCACTTGGGGCATGGCTAAGCGCATCCACATGCTCCATTTGAGTTCTTGGTCTGTGCCGTATGACATAGTCATTGTCACACAGTTCTTAGAACCAGCGGGCAATCCGAGGTTTCACGGATTTCCATGTGTTTAGGTACAGCGTAGCACTGCAGTCTGGGACGATAGTGAACTTCACTTACAGCAGGATACAGCGCAGTCGTCCCACTGACCACACAACTGCCAAAAGATCCAGTCGGCTGGAGTGATACTTCTGTTCCGTCTCACTTGTACGGCGGCTAACGCAGTACACCAGGTTCCAAGAACCTCTATCCCCCTTTGCAGGAGCATGCCTGCAATTCCCTTGCTGCTCGCATCAGTGTGAGGCACGGTCTCCTTACGGTGGTAAAATAGTGCCAGCACGGGAGCTGACACCAGCTCCTCCTTGAGCTTGCTGAAGGCTTCATCTGCCTCTGGGCACCACTCGAAAACTGCTCCGGCTTTTCTTCGATTTTCATCGTAACCACATCCGTACGTCCCAGTTCAGTCATGTTCTGCGCGAAACATGTTCGCTGCTCGTTGATGACTTGGCACAGCTTACGTCTCTCGTCTTCGGTTATGGTGGGACCAACATTGACGTCTTCTGCTGTTATTGGTGCGAGTCTCTTCTCCTGTTTTCCAGGCTCGCTTTTGATGACCTGCTGCAGCACGCTGTATACATCAGGTACGTCAGGATTCATCGGTGAAGACTGGCATCGTGACATGACTTGTCCTCTCTTCAGAGTGACGTTGCGGTCCACAGCACCAACGACGGGGATGTCTGTCTTGCCTCCTCTCATTTGGCAAAAAATGTAGATTTCCCCACCCGTTGAGAAGACGTGGGGTCCCCCAGTTGTCTCATTCCCAGTGGTAACTGTGACCCACTGGATGCAGTTCTTTGGGACTGTCACAGTCTCTGATGCACGAAGCACTACTCTGTTGTCGTCCATATCCACATGAAAATCCTGTAGAAATGGATTGCGACGCTCATCCACCAGTGCTTTTTGTCCATGCTTCCTGGTCAATACAAGGTGAGGGTGGTCAATGATGCCAGTGCCTATAATCACGTCGGGTCCAGTGAAAATGTTGTCTCCGACAACGCGCATTGTGGTTTCATCCACCTCGTGCTCATCGCAGCGAATCTTGACACGCGGAAGAAGAATCAAGCACATAAATATACGAAGACGACGGTTAATCAAGCCTGCTTGCTTAGTAGGGCACTTTGTGAGCAGATTGTCTAAGTATCAACATCGGGGATGACTTGTTCGAACGTAGTTATGGCTAGAATAACTCGTTTCTTTAAGATGTTTCTTTTAAATAAGACCGATTTGTTGGCCCGTGTTACAACAGAAGAGGTTGCTATCTTATTTGCTTTGCTCCTTCTGGTTTACGCCGGGGTCACACTGCTTATACACATTAAATATACAGTCTCCAAACATCAGTCACCGTGATATCTGTGGTTCAGATGCCGCATGCCAAGTTTATCTTTGAACTCTTTGCTATGCTTCATCCGAAGCACGGATCTCCTGGTGACTTGCGTTCGAATTTGTTTGCAGACTGTCTTTTGTATGATGTATAAGCTGCGTGACCCCGGTTCTAGAAAGCGCAGTGATACCTCAGAAAGTATAATAAGAAGAGGAACAAGGGGCTTTGGAGTCGTTTGTTTCGTCAACGAACCACGAACGCGAGCGACGAAATGCCTTCTTTTTCAGGAAGAGACTTCCAAAAAGGCAAGCATGGCGCCCGTACTGGGCTACTGGGACACCCGGGGCAGGGCCCAAATGATCCGGAACCTGCTGGTCTACAAGAATGTCGCTTTCGTGGACAAGCGATATCCGTACGGCCCGCCTCCGGACTATACCGGCACCAAGTGGGAAGCCGAGAAGTTCTCTCTGGGCCTAAAGTTTCCCAACTTGCCGTACTACATCGACGGAGACTTGAAGCTGACTCAGAGCCTCGCCATCATGCGCTACCTGAGCAGGAAGCATGACCTAGCTGGCAGGTGAGGTTACTTAAAACCTGGAATGTAAGAACCGAACAATCTTGACAATAGACCGATCTCAGCAGCCAGTTTCGTTGCAGCGGCATACATCGTAGGAACTCTGGCCTTTCTGCTTGCACAATAACCCCGCTACAGGTCAGCGCCACCAGCGCGCGAGCCACACCAGCTAGTAGAAAAGGCCTGCTCATTACGCCATCATCGGTGAACCCCCTACCCCCAACAAGCGGAAATGAGCAGTTCCGACCAATCTTAGGAGGAGTTGTTCGCCATTAAATTGCAAACGCTCCCCACCGGTTTAAGTTGGATCCTCTCTTCTATCTAGGCTCTGTAGCACAAGCTGTGTCATGCAGTGCCGCTTGGCTTTAACCACCGTGGTTCTAACGTTACTTGGTTCAACGTTGGCCTGCCCCCAGGCCGCTAAAGTTATGGCGGCATCACGTATGCGTGGAGCGCTTCCAGGACCTAAAAAAAGTGATAAAAAATGAAAGACGTTTACAGTTCTCTGTAATGCCGACTTAGAGCGCAGCTCTTGAGGAGGACAAGGGGAGGAGTACAGAAGGGAAAGTATTCCCCTCCTCCTCTTCATCTCCCCTCCAATTTAGAGGCATATTTTCGCTAAATTTGCCGCTAAAAATTAGCGGGGAACTGTTTCCGCTAAACTTGGCGGAGAAATTTTTCCGCTAAATTTAGCGGTGAAATTTTTCCTCTAAATTTAGCGGGGAAATGTTTCCGTTAAATTTAACAGGGAAATTTCCTCGCTATATTTAGGGCGAAGATTTTCCCGCTAAACTAAGAGTGAAAATTTTTCCGCTAAATTTAGAGGGTAATTTTTCCTTCTAATTCTAGTGGGTACTTTTTTCCGCTAGATGTAGCGGGAAAATGTTTCTGCTTGATTTAGTGGTGAAATTTTTCCGCTAGATTTAGCGGGGAAGTTTTTCCGCTAAATGTAGCAGGGTAATTGCCCCGCTATATTTAGCGGGGAAATTTTTGCATAATGCAACGCTCAGATACGCCTGCTTGCATTATTTCCATAATGCAACTCGCGCGGTTACGCCGACAGCGACGGCGAAAGCGACGCCGCTCAAGCCGGAGACGTGCGTCTAAGAGATGTGCTCTAAAAAATAAAAACGTTTACATATCTCTTTAGCGCGAAATTAGAGCGCAGCTCTTGAGGAGGAGGAGAAGAGGATATGCCTCTCCTCCTCCTCCTCCGTACCCTCTCCTCCTACTTTCCTCTTATCCTCCTCCTCCCCTCCTTCTCTCCTCCTCCGTCCTCCTCTGCTCGTCGTCCTCCCTTCCTTTCATTCGCCTCCTCTTTCCCTCTCTCCTCCTCCCATTCTCCTCTCCCTTCCTCCCCCTCCTCCTCCTCCTTCTGTCCTCCCCCTCCAACGTTGGTCAAGCAGTTGGGATGAAATGTCGAAGTTCCAGGACTTAATAAAAACGATTAAAAAAAGAAAATGGTGGCCGACGTAGTCCGAAAATACATGAGATAAACACCTGGTAGTCTCTTCATAAAAGTTTTAAAGCGCAGCTCTTAGGCGCCTGTTTCCGGCTTCAGTGGCGTCGGCGTCTCCGTCGCAGACGCCGTCGACGTAACCGCGCGGTGCATTATGGGTACATTTCCCCGCTAAATTTAGTGGCAAACATTTCCCCGCTAAATGTAGCGAAAAAGATTTCCCTGCTAAATTTAGCGGAAAAAATTTCCCGCTAAATTTAGAGGAAAGATTCCCCGCTAAATTTAGCGAAAACCTTCCCCGCTAAATTTAGCGGAAAAGTTTCCCCTAAATGGGAGGGAAGCTGGAGAGGAGGAGGGGCAGAGCCTCCTCGCCGTACCTTCCCCTCCTCCTTCCTCAAGAGATGCGCTCTAAATCGGCGTTGCAAACGTCTTTAATTTTTTTGGAACTAGCTTCTAATTTATGCATTTGAAATTTTGGCATATGATTCCAACTGTTAGCGCTTCATCTAATGGAGGCTGAGCGTTCGAAAAAGAAATATAGCTTTGCGGTAAGAAGAACACTTTTTTGATTGCTCTGATACGCGATTTCAAGATCGTTTGACGAAAGACGCAGGTTCAAAGTAAGCACTGCGATGCTGCTACCCTCTTTTATTTTCCCTCACTAGAACTGAAGAGGAAGTCACTCAACTAGACCTCTTGGAGCAGCAGTCTCTAGACCTCCTATTGAAATTAGCCCTAACCGCATTTCATCCGAAGTCGGAGGAGGCCCGAAAGAATTACGAAACAAGCTTGAACAACGAAGTCGGACCCTGGGCTGAGTTACTCCACGGACGAGCGTGGGCCCTGGGCGGAAGACTCACCTACGTGGACTTTATGCTCTACGAAGCCCTGGACTGGATTCGCGACTTTGAACCTGATGCTTTTCAGCGTTTTCCAACTCTGCTCAAGTACCTTAAGAAGTTTGAAGAGTTGCCCAACATCAAGGAGTACATGGCGTCGGAGAAGTACCGCAAGCATCCTTTTCTACGTAGAAAGTGGACGTGGGCTGCTAAGGAAACGTTGTCTCAGTTTTGAGAAACGTCGCTGCTGGAATATTTTGGTAGATAAGTAAGGAAGAACTGTCTTTTGTAACTTCATAAACGTCGGGTAGATTAAAATTGAATATTAAAGTTTTACTGATATCATTTTTCTCAAGAACATTTCAACTGGTCACCCTGCCCTTCCGCTGGAAAAACAAGGTATTCGAAGCATAAGGAACATGGAAGCTCTGCTTATAGACTATACCACGGTATCAATAAATTGTATTACGAAACAAATATCTTTATGCAAAATATAGCGTCTTCGGGGTAAGCCATGATAAGAGGGGAAACAAGCTATTTTCTTCATCCTGTGTCTTCTCGTTGACACCAGGTCAATGGAGCCTCGGGAAAGAAATTTAGTGCCTCAGAAGTGCAGATTTCTGCTCACAGAGTCCCTTCATCCGGCTCAAAGCTGCAATCATAGCAAGACACTGTAGTTCTAGCTTATTTTGTGCCGGTTTGAGAAATATATATATTTTTTTAAATATTAGCTTTTTAGCCCTCTTAATTGTGCTAGTGCTTCCCTGGCCCTTTTCCGGATACCTCAACCCCTGCCGTTCTAAATGCAGCTCTCGCGAATTGTTCCCTAGTGCAGTTACATTTCGTCAATGTAGCAAGTTTAAGAAAAGTTGCAGTTTGTGCCATTAGCTACAGAAGATATTTTCACATTGAACGAAAATGCTCCACGTCACTTGTGGGTGCAGGTATACCTTTCAGAGTGCTCATTACTGTAAACGTTAACGACAATAAACTGAGGAAACCACACAAACAGTTTCCCTATATAAATTGTATGTTTCTGACACGTCTGAAGCATGACGACAGGTCGTAAATATCTAAGAAATAGTGCTGTTTGTATTGTTATTAGCTCGCCACCACCAAAAACTAAAGAAAGCAAAGTGCCAATCGGTACTTCCGTATCCCCCGCTTTTATGACTAGACCGTGTCGTTATATGTAACCGAGACTCTAGATCTCTAAACAAAACTTGCTGGACGCGCTCTCGCTGGAGCCCACGAGCAGAGTTGTGGCAACTATATTTCCATCCGCGCAAAGTGGCACTTGCCTAGCTGAAGTAGGCGCGCGATTGTTGGCTGTCTGTTGGCGGTTGGCGGTGGAGTGCGAAAGGCCAGCAGAAGTAAACGGCCGGGAAATATCGTACGGACGCCCGCATGCGGCACTTGAAGACGAACCCTCTGCCGCCATAAGATTCCAGTGTTTCTGTAGAGCTTCGCCAGCTCGTTTGAGGACCTGGGAGCATCCCTCGAAGGCTTCGTATACCAACGACTGACCTTGCAGCCTTCTGTTGTGCACGGTAAGCGCGCCAGTGTTCTGTGGATGTCGTATTTGGGGGTGACATCGTCTGCGGTGGGCGTGTAGATGAGAAGTTCACAGAACCTGGTGGACTGTGAGATGCGGTAGACAGTGCGCGAAAAACAAAAACATTAGGAACGTGGCGGCGGCGCAGTGTGCTTCGAACTGCTAGATCGACGCCCCATAGTTTATGGGCCGCGCTTGCACAACGAGCTGCGAAGAGCTGACGAAGCGTTGATCGTCTACAAGCGTCCCTGCCTCTCCACCCTCTTTTCTCCTTGACTCATGACAACGCAACGCATGCGCACTTGCGATCAATTGGCTAAGGAGCTTCAGGAAGCATCTGCCATAAAATTAAAACCCCCTCTCTGTTTTTCTGTTGCTTGCTCTCCTACATGTAGGCACTCGGGCACTCTACAGCGCCCAGTGGAGCAGCGAGCGTACTGAGCACACCTATCGAAGCGAATGTTTTTTTTTCTCTGCTTTTCTGTGGTTTCTCTCTTGCGGTCTTTTTCTGTGAAAGCCCGGAGCGCGCTGCATGTCTGAACACGTGATGTTTCCCTTGGCCGGGAGTAACTTGGAGTAACACGGGGGCACACGAAACTTACACGAGTGTACTTAAGACTGCTTACGTGTAGGAAGGCGAAAAGCCAGTCAAGGACGACGTCTAGGACGACCTCTAGGACGACATCAAAAACGACGTCTAGGACGACTTCTAGGACGACGTCTAGGACTTCTTGAACGACCTGCAGGACGACCGCAAGGACGACGTCAAGAACGACGCCTAGAAGACGGCGTCTAGGAATTCACTTTGATGCCTCTTAAGTCGCTTTGTGATCCTTCTTAATTTTATTGCCTCTAATTCGCTTGAGTGCACACGTAAACGTTTTGATACCTTTCGTGTCGCCGATGTGTTCTCGCTCAAGGACTTTGAAGGTCAACTGAACGATGAGACATAATGACTTTAGCCTTAAAAAGAGATTCGGCTGGCTCTGCTGCTTTCTTTTCATTACGCAGCGCTCATCTCCTCTGTGAGGAGACGAGCGCTTCTGCAGCGTTCGGCCGGCAGTCGGCTTGTCGACTTCCGTTACTGGCACCTAATCGGATATGGTTAGGTGGCAGCCATGCAACACATCCTGTGTTAAGCGGTTGTGTATCGCTGACCTAGTTTCGGGTTACTACAGACTGGAGGTAACGCAGTCTCAAATAAAGTAAATACACAACAAAGAAGTCCATAAGCTCATTTGCCGCATAACACACAGGCAGCCAATGACAGTGACAAATGGACGGACACCTGCTAATGATAAATAACCGATTATACTGACAAATACTATGGACAGTGACTATGATGTTTCACTTGATCACTCTTCCTGCGGCGTTCACAATTTTATGGTCTAACCGTATTATGAGCCTTGCCGTATGCTTGAATTCATCAACTACGTATACTCATCAACAACATGCTTATTCTGCAAAATATAAGACATTACCTTAGACTTTATGCTGGAGTTATCCACGGGCGTCTTCTCTATTTCTAGGGCTATAGTCATATGCATACGGGAAGTATTAATGTTTTGACATCAATTTGTATCATAATCTCCAGAAGCCAAGGTGGCAGTCACGCAACCTGGCAACCCAGTAGCACTGTTCTTCAAGCCAAATATTGTTTTTTTGTGTGAAATTTGACGGGACTCAAAGTGGTACTCCACAGGAATTTTTCATTGTCTGCGATTTGCATGAAAGTTTGCTAAACTCACCAACAAACATCGCTAAAATAGCATCCCAAATATTAGGTCAAAATATTGTGTTTTTTTTTGCGAAGTTATTGAATTCAAAGTTTTGGTCCTCACCATGTTTTTCAAACTGAAAGTTTCTAGTGTCAACAACCAAAAAGTTACGTCAGTGGAAGGCATAGGTTTACTTTTTTGACTGTAGAATTCGTTCCCAACTGATTCGAAACAGTTTCATGGTGTCACATGAATGCTTTGGAGGCTCGCTCCAGTACCCGCGCTTCAGCACGGAACAAATGATTGGCATATTCTAATTTTTAGACTGCTTGCTCGACTGGCAAGCCTGCCTGTCACTGACGTTACGGCACTAAAAAGTGCAGGGTATACTTGAATGTTGGTTTTTGCATCATTTTCATTTGCCGATTTCACAATAACTATTATGAATTTCGCGATACTAAATAGCATACCCGAAATTGTAGAAGCCGAGGACTCAGAAAATATAGTTAGTTGAGGTAGCACGAGAAACCTGTGGAATACCTCTTTAAACTGCCCGAAGAAACTAATTGGTGGAGCCAAACTTGACCTTCTTTGGCCAGAAATCTGGATTCCTTGGCCCCACCTAATTCGCCTGACAAGTACCAAAGTTAGGTTTTACTGCTGGCCCTTCGGTGGCATCTTTTTCTCTCAAGTCTGGCCCTTTGGAAATTATGTGGCGAGCTAGGGACGAGCCACAAAAAGGCCAAAGAAAAGCACTCTGCCATTAACTAAAGCCTTGGAGCAAAAACTGCATTTGGAACATGTTAGACCCCATAGGATTGCCGTAGCTTGTGCCTTGTTAAGCGTTTCTCTGGCGTGCTGCCTAGATACCGCTATTCAATCACCCTAGGGAAATATTAACACAGTTTAGTCACAACTTTTGGGTGAGCAAATTTCTGTCCAAAAATATTTTATGTACTTATAAAACTGATTTGGTTTCGAGGAACAATGTGATATGTGAAATACAAAAAACTAGGCCTTTCTGTATCCCCACCGGCACATGGGACTCGTTATCGGCCACTTGCGATAGTTTTCTGTCATCATGTGCTCTTTGATGTTAGGAAGTTCTTCGAAGTTCTTGAGGAAGTCCAGGAGTTCGGTGTGGATCTCGAATGCGTCGGGATGGAGCTCGTAGTTCCAGTCCAGGGCCTCGTAGAGCAAGAAGTCGACATAGGTGAGACGGTCGCCCAAGGTCCACTTGCGCCCTTGCAGGTGGTTGGCCCAAAGTTCTAGCACGTTGATCAAATTTTCTTCGAACTTCTTGCGTGCATCCTCAAAGTTTGGACTGTATCCTGTCATTACCAAACCCACGATCAGGTCTCTTGCCTGCTGCTCACACATGTCCAGTTCCGTGGTCTCTTCTTCCGTCCTTGCACGTGCAAAAAAAGCAAAAAGAAAGACAACAACAACAACAACGGAAATTATTCGCGGTTTACAGTTTCACAAAGTACGAAACTGAGCAGAAGAAAAATGTATTCACGTCATAAAGTAAACACAGTATTAAACCTAATACCTAAATAATTAAACATTAGGAAAAATAATTTTACGCTGTATCTTTTTATCTCTTAAGGGTTAAGTTATCTGTGGTCCCTCTAGCTATAGGACACGCCGCATCGCCGTTGGTAATCTGAGGGAACTTCACAGGGAAGGGCATAGGTAAATTTTATGTCCCTAAAGCAATGTCTAAGGCTCAGTGAAAACTGCCGTCGTTAATTTCCTTTTTCGATTTCTGTGGAGCTGTAAATGATATGCAAAATCCTACTGCAAATGAAAACTTTAAATGTTTGAAGTTTACTCCCGAGATGAAACTTGAGAATCTGAGCGCCTAAACGAGGGGAACATAATTAGTTTATACCACATGTACATCTTCATTGTGTCACCACAATTTCAGTTACACGTAGGCAATACCGTTGTATACGTCCCGTCCGGGCACTCAAACGATTACATATTTTACCCACCAGCCGTGATAGGCCACTTTGACGCCTCTATCTTGTCCTCGTGGGAGCTGGGTATATATAAAAACATTTCTGGACATCTAGAATTTTCTCAATTCAAGATTGTTTTATTATTTTTTTTTACTTGGAAAGGGCAGACAGAGAGAAAACGATACGGGTGTTGCTTGACATGCCTCTGCCTCTCCCACAGCAGCAAGGAAACAACATGAACGCACAAAATATTCAAAATAATAATACACATTAACACGCAAAATTTAAAGCAATATATAGGTGTTGAGAGGAAAAAACAATCGATTTTTTGCGAAGTTAACTTTTCTGTATAAAAACCGCACCAAAAAAATTAATTAAGGGAACCTATTGTTGAGGACTACAGTTCCCAGAAAATGTTTTCGGAATAGCCTGCCAAATGCCGCAATAAAACAATTCAGATTGTTCAAGACAATCAAAAAGCAGAAAATTACTCTGCACCTCCCAGTCGTTGGTGAGAGGGACAAAGGTATGTTTTGTGTTCATCGTATAATGGGTCGCAAATTGTCGTTAGATAAAAGAGAGCGCACACGTGCGTGCAACTTTTTTGTGAAAGGATTGAGACCGAAAGCCATTTGCTCAGTTCGTTAAAAGATTCGTCTTCAAAAGAAAACAAATGAAAAAGCGGTCCCACTGAACCTCGCAGAAATGACGTCCACTGCCTTAGGCAAGCGAAGAAGCAAACAAAAGACAGTTTCGGCTTGTTAACGGAGGTTAGTTTATTTTAACCGAACCACAAACGTTTATCTTAATTAACTCAACCATATCTACGGGGGCAACACTTATATTTGTTTAATGTAGCGACGAATATCAAGGAAAGTTTCTGACTCGTTTGCTACTAACCTTTTGTTCACATTTACTTCCAAGACAAATTGCTGTTACAGAAATGGCAATCAAGGTAACGTGCTGCTCAGCTTAAGAACTGCAGGACTGGAACTGCCTCTGATTTCTCAGAGAGAAGTAACATCACAAAGCTCTCGGCGAACGAAAATTGTTTGACACCGCAAAGAGGTACTAGCGTCTGTCGTTTGTCAAGACTATTGTTCGCTAAAAACAAATCTTTGCCAAATTCCCAGCCCACCTTGGCTCACTGGATAGTGGGCACTGAACGATTAGCGTCATCTTAGGGGGCCTCACCCAGAAGACTTAAGTCACAGCAGGCCTCAGGGATATTTCGACATCAAAATAAGTCGACAGGCATAAGTAAAGTACTAGTTGTGTTTTTTCTGTTTAGATCGCGGGAAGTTAGTCAGCCCCAGTAGGCGTCCGGTGTCTCTGTTGTGGATGAGAAAATTAGCCAATGCAGTACTTCTGCATAAAGTCTTTAACGTGCTTCACGCAATAGTTATAGACAACCCCCCACCAATACGATGCTAGTTTAAATGGAAAGGGGCAGGGGTAGGGATTGAACGCTGGGCCCCTTGGCTCCGCAGCGTGAGCTTTTGCTCCTCGTGGTCCGAGCTGCGGTGCGCTAACACACTCGGCTAACGGTCCCCACCGACGAGCACAAGCCAATCCGGGTGCGTACTCTCTGAAAAGCGCGAATGAAGCGAGCGACAAAACCGACGTTAATTTTCCTCTCCAAACACCTTCAAAGAAACAAAATAAAAAATGTACCTTCCGTCGAGGTCGTACTTCCTGGCGAGGTGCCGCAAGATTGCCAGGCTCTGCGTCAGCTTCACGTTGCCGTCGATGTAGTACGGTAAGTTGGGGAACGTGAGACCCAGAGTGAACTTCTCCTTGAGCCACTCCTTGTTCCGAAAGTCCGGAGGCTGACCGAACTCGAAGCGCCTGTCATGAAACTGGACGCCTTTGTAGATGAGGAGGTTGCGGATGCTCTGCGCCAGACCCCTGGTGTTCCAGTAGGCCAGCGTAGGCCTGCCACTCTCTGGGTGATGGTCGGACGACCTAGACATGGTCGAAGGCGGGACGACGTATGAGCGTTGTGTTTCGTGACAAATCTCGCTTTATACCGAGTGCAAAGGTGCCGCTACTTTCAAGTGGAACGAAGAAAGTAAACGGAAGTCGCTATCGACGACGGCGGGGTATGGGGCACTCGTGCGGGCGGCTGGCTTTCTGTCATCCCTTATCGGTGAGAGGAAGTGTTTGTGCCTCGAAATAAGCCATCGAGAGGTAAACAGTTCGGACGGGAGTATAGTGTCAACAGGTTCTATCGATACCTGAAGGTGCATTGCCAGGAACCTTGAGGTCGTTGACGCTGAGAACAGTCCTGCTATTCACCGTTTCGCCTTACGATGGAGCGCAGTGGACGCTACCACACAACCTCGCCAATCCGGCACTGGACTACGCACGTTGCTGCTGCCTTCCCAAAGGTCACGTGACACTCCCTCAGCATTGGATTGGCTTAGATGGCTCGTAGTGCCGCCTGTGGTCTCTCGTAGGGTGAACCGGAGAATGGCTGTTGTCAGCAGGACCAAGTCCCTGCGACCTTGGCTATGGTTCTTTCGGTCAGTCCAGAGGCGATAGGAAACCTCTCCTGTAACGGCATTCTTTCTTTATCTCTTTTTCCTAGAGGAGCTTGCTTAAAATAAGTGCTTTCGAGGTCGGAATGTCATTTGGATTAAAGTAACATGAACGCTGCACAATAAATAGAGGCGTACTCTTAAAGTTACTATTACCACAGGATATTCAGCCGTAAAAAGTGCTGTATGAATAATCCAGTGAACAGAGCCAATGCCTACTAGAACTTCAAGGCCTGCGCGCTCGCTTTTTTCCATGCTCTGACGTCACCGCACCTTGCCCGACGATCTCGCGACGTTAGTTTGCCGCCTGCCCAGCAGATGCCGCTAGCGGCGCCGTCGCTGCCTTCGCTCGCCCGGCCGGTCGGGCAACGGCGTCAACGGTCACAACTGTCAACATCAAGCTTTCTTTTGTTCGGTGCGCGTTCGGTCGCTGTTTACGTGAAACCGTGTGCACTGTGGTTCCGATGTGAGCGAGCAGCTGTGACCTTGTCGGTTCTGTGCACTGGCTGGTTTACGAAACAAGATGGGCCGTTGCTGTGTTCCCAACTGTCGCGGGAATTACGACACCGGGCCGAAGGTTCGTGTCTTCTCGTTTCCGAAAGACGACGACAGAAGAATGAAGTGGGAACGTGCGGTACGTCGTGACGACATTGAGATCGCCACCTTGCATGACCCCAAGGTAAGATTTTGTGTTTAAGAGACTTCACGCTTCTAGTAGCAACGGGGGGAGGAAGAGTGTGTGTGTGTGTGGGGGGGGGGGCGATTTAGTCGTCATGTTCAAACCGGCATGACATGCCTGTCATGCCGCTTTGGAAACAACAGCGTAGAGGAATTTTTGTTTCTCACTTGCGCGAGGCAGTGCATCGTAGGTCGTGACCTTCGCTTCGACCGTCAATAGTCCCTAAAATTGTTTTAGCGTTTTCCTTTTATCTAAAAAGTTCATAAGCTGCAAAACAAATGGTTTTATTTTATAACATGCCGCTTTCGTGCGCTTCGAAGTTATCGCGTGGTAGCAGTGCAAAATCCTTTCAGCATGCGGTGCTAACCGGCATTGCAGACCCGTTTTTGGTGGTATGATTGCCTTTAAGGAAAAATGTGTGACTCAATAAGCGTCATTGTTTCTTGAGTAAAGCTGTACGCACTCCGGAGTGCATTTCGGACGAGATGGCCATATGCACTCTGCCGAGAACTCATGCCCGTCGGGCCACCCTTTTCGAACGGCGCGTGTATCACTGGGGGCGTGTTAACCCAGCCCCCGCCTGCGTTCACGCCGCTTCGCGGCGACAGTATTGGCTGCTAATTACAAAACGTAACCAGTACACGCCGCTTCGCGGCGTCCGGCCGGCAACCCAAGCCCCGCTGTCCCCGATCGCACCTCCGGGAAGTGAGTCCCATTTAATTCTGCGAAGTTTCGTCGACAACATTATCGCAAAAAAGAAATGTCGTAAACATCGCATTATGCCTCGATAAAACAAAATGAAAAAAAAAGTACGCCCACCGGGGATTGAATCCGCGTCCACTTGCGTACAAAGCGGACGCCTTAGCCCCTATGCTATGCCATCGCTGAAAAAACTCGTTCTGACCATTCGTTTTATACGAGTTTAGCGGAGTGCGTATAGCCATCTCGTCCGAAATGCACTCCGGAGTGCGTATAGTTTTACTCTTGTTTCTTTAAGACATCGGGCCTTTTCACGCCACCGTCTGTCTTGTTCGGCGTGAAATCGCTATAGCTACTTGCTACATGGTCTGGAGCATGCCGCTCGCCAGTCAGGCAGCCTCCTAGATTCTAAATGCTAAAAGAAAATTCGATTTTAAGAAGTTCGACTGCACTCTCTTCAAAACCACTGCGGAATAAAGCAGTTTGCTCAAGACTTTCTCGTATGCATTAGAGAACATGCACTCGATGGATTTCAGTTATCTGTCCCTCTTTTAAACAGTGCTGTCCCTCCTGCCGTTATTTGCAGGTCTGTGAGCTACATTTCAAGAAAGAGTACCTGAGGACTACCACTTCGTATACTGACTCGGATGGAAGAACTATAGAAGTTCCCATGAGCCTTACACGGTTGACACCAGATGCAGTGCCCACAATATTTCCCAATAGCCCTGCTTACTTGTCTGACTGTGCGCCAGTTCGAGAAGAGCCGGAAGCCAAGAGGAAGCGTGTTGAGGCAACGCGGCTGCAAGAAGCCATCCAGCTCTCACTATCAGCACACAAGGAAGAGGAGAAAAAGAACAGAGTGTCGTCCTACGACCAGTTCCTTTCACGGCTTCCAGATCTTCACGTCGCAGACTTCTGGCTGATACAGAAAGCCAAAAGTGCGGTTCTGTTTGTGCACATAGATGACAGCATGGGACACCCGGAAGTCGAACGCTCCGTCGTTGTTACGGACACCATGAAAGTGACTGCCTCTTGGCGACGAGTGAGGTTGTGCTTTGATGAAGTCGCCATTCCCGAGACATTGGACGACATGCGACAACTTCAATGTGTTCTAGACAGAGTGCAAGAGTTCAAAGCCCCAGACGTGTGCGAAAAAGACGAAAAACTGAAAGCTTGCATCGGGTTACTTTTTTCGCTTCTGGACGACCTCGCAAGCAACGAACTTTTGCCACAAGAGAAAACGGAAGCGCTCGCATTTCTGATGGAGCAGCTGCACCTGCTGCTTAAAGGAGCAGCTTTCAGGTATTCTACGGAACTTCTCGTATTCTCAAGCCTATTTTACACTATCTCGCCTCATGCATACAAATTTGTTCGTAGCAGTGGGAAGCTAACATTGCCTCACAGGTCCACAGTGATGAAGCTTTGCAGCAAATACAACGCAACCCCAGCAAATGAGCAGAATGATGAAGGATTCCTGCGTTACATAAAGAAGAGGGCAAACCTCCTAAAGCCACACGAAAAAGTAGTAACATTAATGATGGATGAAATCCACATTCAAGAGTATTTTGAGTACAAAGGAGGGTCTCTTGCCGGAACCGCATCAAACACTTCCGAAGCTGCAAAAACTGCGCATGTCTTCATGACCCAGTCCTTACTTTCAGCGCACAAAGATGTGGTCCACATTTTGCCAGTCTCTAGGATTGATGCGAGCCGGTTGCACGAAGTACTACGAAAGGTTATTCTAGGACTTGAGGAAGCGGGGCTCACTGTGATCGCGGTGATCACTGACAATAATGCGATAAACAGAAAGGTGATGTCCTTGTTTTCAAAAAAGAAGACGCTAGGTATAGTGTACCCACATCCAGCAGATGGCTCACGACCATTGTTCTACATTGTAGACCCTGTACACCTGTTGAAGTGTATCAGGAACAACTGGATCAATCAAAAGAATCCGGACACCTGCATTTTCTATCCAGAGTTCTCAAGCACCAAGTCGCGGGTGGAGATAAAAGGAGCCTCATTTAAGACGCTTCGTGATCTACATGCTTCTGAGCAACAAGATTTGTCAAAATTTGGCTATGGGCTGACGTACAAAGCGTTACATCCATCGAACATTGAACGCCAGAATGTAAAACTTGCCCTGAAGGTGATGAGTCCATTCGTTGCGGAAGCCCTGAGAACACGTGGAAGGCAACTTGGTTTGCCGTACGCTTCAGAAACCGCAGACTTAATTGATGTGGTACATCGGTGGTGGAGCATTGTCAATGTGCAAACTCCTTGCAAGGGCAGGTGCCTTCGGGACCCCAATCAAGAACCAGTCAGAGCTTTGACAGACATGCAGTTGGAGTTCCTCGATGCTTTCGTGAACTGGCTTGACATATGGGGCAGTGTCAAAATGGATACAGGTGCATTAACAACAGACACACACACGGCGCTCCGTCTGACATCGTACTCACTTGTTGAAGTCACGAGGTACTGCCTTGAGGAGCTAAACTTTGAGTATGTTTTACTAGGCAAATTCCAGACGGACAGTCTAGAGGACAGGTTTGGTTGCTATCGTCGCCTCTCTGGGACCAATTACCACATCTCGGTCCAGCAGATATTCGAGTCCGAGACAAAACTGAGGCTTCAAGACTCGCTGGTTTTCCCAGAAATGCAAGAATTGTGCAAGCCATCCGGTGTGACATGTGATGCAGACAAACTGATGAAAGACTACAACATCAAAATAACAGAAAATGACTTAAAAGAAAAAGAATCTAGTTTGCCAGCTATAACATACATAGCAGGCTTTTGTGCGCATGCAGCACTCAAGAAACTTCCGTGTGAGGCATGTGCGCTGAACCTTGTAACGGAGGAAAGGGAACTGGACAGGAACGTTCTTATTGAAAACCTCACGAGAGGTGGCCTCAAGTTTCCTCAGTCGTGTTGTCATCAACGCTGTTCTGCACACGCAGCTTGTGCTAGAAAAACTCACATTGAAAGAAAATGCCACACGCTTTCATGCTGAAGGCAACCAAAGAGAGGTACTCCTAAGTTTGTCAAAACACCTGCTTTTGGACAACGAAGACCTAGACATCTGCAACAATGGGCACCACCCTGACACAGTGCTTAGCAACGTCCTGCGGGCAGCCGCCAACACATTACTTAAGAACTATGTGCAAATGAAGACTGACCAGTTGAGGTCTAGAAAAGCTGCAGTGCATCTGAAGAAATTGCAGACTCTGAAGTGAATCAGTGCACGCAGGGACAAAAATAAAGACGTGCGTTACGAAATGTGTGATGTATCACCTTTTAATCTTTATGCCACAGAAAGTTGCCGCTGCCAGATGGCTAGGATGAGAAAAAGCACACTAAAGGTAAGCTACGAGACGCCGTGTCTTCAGGCTTCAACTACCATTAAAAACTATTTTTATTCTCTGCAAACTAGTCAAGGCTTCCAAACTAAACGAAAAACACGAAGAAAACAATTGACGCAAACTACATAATTCCTTTTTCTTTTTTTTACGTGCGTCCCGCTGCAACTCTAGCCGTCGGCAGCAGCCGCTTTTCCAAACACTCGGTCAAGGTGCGTGACGTCACGGATGAGACGCGCAGGCCTTGAAGTTCTAGTAGGCATTGACAGAGCGCAATTAAACGTTTCACAAACCAGTTTTGTAATTACTGAATTTATCATATTTAGTATTCGTGGGTGTAGGTTACAAAAACAACAAAATGATAGAAATAACCTAAAACATGACACGCAAGCGGCCTAGTGAACTTTAAACATCTTGAAAAGTTTGAGACTTGGAAACTTTTTTGTTCCTAAATTGTTGGTGTTCAAGATGCGATAAAAAGGCTTGTTTTTCTTGCGCACTAAGAAAAAACAGAAGAAAAAAACTTGGACCAGCCGGTTAGTTGACCTTACTGCTCGTGCAATGTGGTGTCTAGTGTCGCAACGATGACGTGTTTTAATAGACCTCTCGAATGATTTCGAGAGGTCTCACTAAGAAGAAGGTCCAGTGGGCTGTTTTTTCGGGTGTTTTGTGGTACGATGTTATGGCCAATATTTAGGTACGTGTGGATATAATTCATAGCTAAAATACCTTATTTTTTTACTTTTATTGGTCGTGAGGACGTGAGTAGGATGATGTAATTGATACATTAAATATCTTGGCGTTATCCACACTCAGTCGCATCGCAGTTTCCAAAGCCACCGGGTAATATTCAAGCTTTTATTCTAAGATAGGTGTGAAGCTTTAAGGCGCAATTTCTGCAAGCGCGAATGATTGACACTTTCGAAGAAAGTGGTCGTCTCCCTTTCTTCTCTGTGTTTTTATTCTTTCAAATACGTAAGTTTATATGTTTCGTTTAGCTAAAACTAACACGAATGTGGGCAATATAATGAAGAGCCGTTGGTTGTACGCATTACGTTTTCTCGTAGTAAAGCTTGGACGGTCGTCGCCGTACATATACGGTGGCGATTACTCATTTGGCGTTCCCGCCTAAACGCGAAGCCATGCTCACAGCGGGAGGTGTTGCTATTTGTTATGCCTTTGGCGAACCATAAATGCTTTACACACGCAGCAGAGTACAGCCGCCACGGCTGACCTTCTCTTGTCTTACCAAGATGCCAAGCCGATAATGGGGAGGCAGGGGCGGATCCAGAACTCCGTTTTGGGGGCGGGGGGAAATTTGTAAGGATACTATTCTCCAATTCTTTCGTGTGCACCGGGGAATCCACCCATGTCAAATTGCCCTCCGAGAAGAGGGGAGGGGGGGGAAGTCAACTTTGGTTGGGGGGGGGGCGGCCGTCCCCGTCGCCTCCCCCCCCCCTTGGATCCGCCACTGTAGGGAGGACACAGTAGAACCTAAAAGGGCAATGACCTGTCGTGATGTGGTTATGACGAAATTAAGTAAACGGAATAGGAGGAAACAAACACTGAAGGTCGGCTAAGGCGGCGCTCATGCAGAGCTGCTGCAAAGCGTCCATAGGTGACTCCAGCGGAATCGGCAGTACCTAGCGGCTAGAACAAAAAGCTGTGACGGTGGGTTCGATCTCGGGCTTTCTCGAGCGAATCAAATATTCACAGCTCCTGGCGGTCAAGAGAAGAAGTCGTAAAAGCAGGCTTAACAACAAGTACTGAAAATCACCAATAAACGTTATATTCGCAGTCTTTAGGCTTGCCGGGGCTATTTATGGTCTTGAAATTAGACGCTCCTCGCACGTGATACGCGCGCGATGGTCGCTATGCCTGTTGGCTGGTCCGGTGGTAGTAGCGGTTGAAGCACCGGCTGTTCCGATTCAGAGTTATACCCCATTCACACGGTCAACATAAAGGTACATTTAACATAGGTCCCTTTGTTATCGGCAAATGAGCCCGTGCTCTTGGGTTGCGAGCACACGCCACGCGCGGAAAAACATTAATTGATTGGTCGCAGAAAATAAAGGTCCCTTAGCTAAAGGTACCTTAACGGTCGTGTGAATGGGGTATAAAACCCTTCTGAAAATTGAATTCAGAGGATGAGAGCTTAGCGTCCAATAGATAAGATCTGTAAAGTTCCTCCGGTTAGGAATCTGAAACTGCAGAAATGTCGCGGAAACGGACGCGCCAAAGTGAAACCGAATGGAAGAAAGGTGACTACTTTTCTGCTACAATATTTCCATTTGATGCTTCTAAACCTAAACAGGTTGCAAGCACTCTACGTGCTCATGCTAGAAAATAATGAAAAAAAACTGTGTATGTACCCTTTTTATATACTATTCCTTTGGAAATAAAACCTTACACAGTAAACTTCAAAACACTTATATTTGTGTTCGGAAGGTGTTTCATACCGAATACACCTTTCGAAAGCGCGATATTGTTATTACAATAGGCGTAATGTTTTCATACACCTACTGAGCGTGTGAGAGAGGTGCTGTTATACCTTTTGGCAGCTTCGATAGTGTGTTTAAGAAATATTACACCTTTTACAAAGGAGAAGGTGTTTCCGCCTGAAAACACCTTTTTTAAAGTTTGTTGGGGCAGACCACGGAAATAATAGCCAGGTGTCATACTGGACTCTCCATACAAGACATGTTTTTGGGAACGTTGGGAGAGAGGGAAAAAATAATTGGCTAATCCAACCAAAAAAAAAAAGGCAGGAATATGTACAAAATGAGAAGTGGCTACCATTTTTTATAGTTTCGGTTTGGGCCTCTTAACAACCGAGACACTCCATCGCTGTCGGAATCAAAAAGGAGACATGTCTAACGTCTAGTGAATTCTATAACAGACTAGGACACATTGAAATAGATTAGAAAGGCACGAAAGGCTTAGCCACGGATCACTAGGGAATTAAAAATAAAGTTTAGTAGAGCAGAACCAGCCAAACAAATTATTGAACGATTACGTATATTGACCCTAAACGATGCTAAACTACAAGAGGTATCAGAACGATCTGAGACTATAGTATCCAGACAACTGGAGAGAGAATGCTCATATGACGATTTAGTAAATAATTGTAAAAGAGAGTTAGAGAAGTTGAAAATCAAATAAACAGGAAGAAGGAGAAGGAAACACAAACCAAAAGGCTGGTGGGACAGTGAAGCTGAGGCGGCCGTAGCGGGGCGACAAAAGGCCTCAAGGGAACACAGATGGGCGAAGAAAAGGGTGGACACGCCCGCTGAGGTAGCATAGAAATAGAATGCGTTTCAAGAAAGAAAAGGAGAGCCATCTGCTATAATCCAGGCCAAGATTGGTAGAGTTGGAGTGCAGTAGATGATGGAAGAAAATCAAAATGATAGGAATTCAGCAAAAAGGTTCAGGGAGCACAGAAAGAAAATCAGAATGATTTTCTTCTCTGTGCTCCCAGAAAATCAGAATGATTCTAGTTTTAATTGACTACACAAGAGGGGATAAGTGTAGTGGGCGAGGAGCCAAGAGAATTTATTAGATGAATAATCGAGGCAAAATTCGCAGAACTCGAACCGAACGAGATTGGATAGAACACAAACAGCAACACGGCACAAGAAAAGAACACTAGCGAGACATCTGGGACAACCTCGGGGGAATGAGACAGAGCAGAAAGTAAAGTACCTGCTGGAACGGCGACAGGCCCATATGGCATAGGAATGAGATTAGTCAAGACACTGGGAACAAAAAGCAGACTAAAGTTAACACAGACCACTAATAAAATAATAATGGCCGGGGGGGGGGGGGAGGTACCCAATGATTGAAGACTGAGCAGAATGTGGTTGCTTTATAAAGACAAGGGAAATAAGGATAGCATAGCATCATACCATCCAATAACAGTAACTTCGGTCCTGTCAGACTATCGATGCAGGTAGTAAAAAGAAGAATGGAAGAATGGGCCGAAAATATTTTAGGTGAGCTGCAGTACGGGTTTCGAAAAGATGAAAGATTAGATGATAACTTATTCATCTTCACTTAATTTTATACAGGTGGCACGGATGAGAAAAAAAACCGTCATGGATAGTATTTCTAGACATAGCACAATGTCACTCATGAAAAACTCTCGGTACAGCTGAGAGAGTATGATTTCGATGCACGCTTGATTAGGCTTTTACAACAGGTATACACAAATAATAAGGTTGCTATAGCATGGAAAGCGGAAAGAGCAGAACCGGCAGAAATAAAATGGTGTCTCAGGCAGGGTTGCCCCCTATCACCTCTACTTTTTATGATATACCTGAGTAGAATGTAAAACAAATTAGAAGAGTGCAATTTAGGTTTTGATGTGTCATATATCGAGAGAGGGGAAAAAGTAAATCAACTTATACCAGGAATGTTTTTACGCAGACTGACATTGTACTGTTAGCAGATAGCCGGAATAGGTTACATAAGTTGATTAAGATGTGTGGAGGGGAAGGACACTCTCTGGACCTAAAATTTAGTAGCGCTATGTCGAGAATAATGGTTTATAACGATGAGAAGGGGGACCCGTTGCAAATTCAGGAAGGTTGAATAGAACACGTAAAGAAGTATACGTATATCCCAAGGATTATGGCCATACTTGGATAGTAATTCAATCACAGTAATTGAATTACTGTAATTTAATTACTTTTTTAGTAATTTGAAATCGGAATTAGTTACTTTTGTATAAAAGAAATTGTAATTGTAATTTAATTACTTTCTAGCGTCAGTAAGTGCAAAATTTCAGGCATAATTACAATTATTTTGGCATGACTTTGTGGAGCGGACGAAACCTTTCTGAAAGCCTCAGCGCTCACACATGCGGCTTAGCCCTCGGTGACACACTCGCACACAGGCACACAAGAACATACATGAACAACAAAAATAGTATTGCGTTGTTTGTTGTTTTGTTGGTTACACTGAGGGACTCTTTGGAGTCTACTTCAACGGCGCCTTGTGGCGCCGTCTGCGGACGAACAGAAAACAATAGCATAAACATGCCAAAATATTGAAAGAAAAAAATATTGAGCTTCAGCTTTCAGCTGAGCCTGAAAATTTTATTTGTCTATAAAGTTTTTTTTTGCCAGTTTTTACGTCCCTTTTTTTAGTACTGTCGCATATTTGTATCTGTATTTTTTTAAGTTTATTTCCTGTTGGTTTTAATGCGGATATTATTTGCATAAGCATTTCGGAGACTGGACCTCGCACCTGTGAATATTGTCAGCAATGATTGGGAAGCCGCGATTTGGTTCTTATATATTTCTGAGCCATTATAATTTCAACTCAATGTAAATAATTTACACTACCATGATGTTTGTATGTGAATGCGGTCGTGTTAGAGCGTGTGGATTTTCGTTTTATATTAATACTTGTAAAATATTCATATTTGAATTAATTGTCGCATTTTTATTTGCTGGGCTAACAGAAGTCTGTCAACCCAATTTTTTCCTTAGCGGTCTGGCATCTTCCAGCATAGGAACTAATTAATTATTATTTAATAAAAATATAAGGATGTAGTATTTCATTGCCCCAAGCTGTCAAGTTCTATAATCGATTTAACAAAATTCATAAAAGTACAATACGTGGCATTTATGCAGCGATGTTTAAGCCTCCTCAAACATTGGGGCAAGGGATGAACAAATACGTTGCATTCTATACCACTCGTTTAAGGTTATATGGCCCAAGTCAAGTGGCTCTCAGAAATAAGTAATTGTAAAGTAATTGCATTACTTTGTAAAAGTAATTTGTAATTGTAAATAATTACTTTTCACGTAGTAGTAATTGTAATTCTAGTTAAACTACTTCTAAGCAAAGTAGTTGTAGTTGTAATTAAATTACATTTTCAAAGTAATCTACCCATGTATGTCTAGAAAAAATTATCTACAATCGCCTCACCGTATTTATTGAAAAGCATGATATTCTTACAGAGTCACAGTTTGGGTTCAGAAAGAAACGTTCTACAGAACTAGCTTTGTTAGAACAAAAAGAATTTATTTTACGCAATTTTGAAGAAAAGAATGTAGTACTCGGCATATTTATAGATTTTACGAAGGCATTTGATTTCATCAATCACGAGTTGCTTATTCAGAAACTTCATATCTACGGTATAAGAGGACACACAGCGCTCCTCATTAAATCATATCTCGATAATCGGTGTCAGTATGTCAATATCGGTGGTAACGTCTCTAATATAAAACCTATAAAATCCGGGGTACCACAGGGTAGCATCACTTGGACCACTGCTTTTTAATATATACATAAACGACATCATTAATATTGCGCCGCAGGCTAAATTTATCATTTACGCCGATGACACCAGTATTTTCTTACCAACTCGGAACTGTAATGATATCATCCCAATAGCAAACGACGTAATGAGAAGGCTAGAGGCATGGTCCTCGTCAAATAATCTTTTAGTGAATAAAAATAAAACTAAAGCTATGCTTTTTAGTCCTAAGAATCAGAATATTTCACTATCGAGTGACATCGTTCTATACTCGTCCCCCATAGAAATTGTAAATACTTTCAAGACTCTAGGTGTATTGTTTTCAAATCACATGTCTTGGTCTCAGCACATTGATTATATTATTTCAAAACTAGCTGGTGTCATCGGAATGCTATATCGACATCGTTTAATCCTCCCGCAAAGTGTTAAGTTGCTCTTGTATAACACTTTATTTGTATCACATTTAAACTACTGTCATCTAATATGGGGCACCACGACAAAAACAAATCTTTATAGAATATTTTTATTGCAAAAAAGGGCGATAAGACTAGTGTGCAGTGTACCCCATGACTTTCATACGGACCTAATTTTTGCTAATCTGGGGATAATGAAAATACATGAATATTACAAATATAGACTTGCCATGAAATATAAACAAGAATATACGGAGAGTAAAAGTTTCTTTTTCGACTTGGCTTCCCTCAGAAAAAAACCGCAAACACATACCCTTCGTCACCCTGACCCTTGGATAATAGATACATCGCGTACTGATTACGGCCTTCAGATGATTCGAAGAACCCTGCCTTCATTGCTCAACACTTTCTCGCATTCCAATGTCGATATAGTATCTTTAACCCCACGTGAGATCCGTGAATATTTTCTTTGAAATAATGTCGTGTTCACTTTTTGTATTTTGCAAATCCATTTTCTTCATTGTTGTGTGTGGCTGATATCTAGTTGGCATGTTCGGCCCAGTGTTTGCTTTTTCTTCCTTTTTTTTAAATTTATTCCTGTTTTGCATTAGTGGACTTCTTTTGCTTTGTATAATTTTTGACACCGCTGTGTTCCTGTGAGGGGGCTGGGGACCAGTCAAGCTCCTTGTAAGCTTTTTTCCCCAGCTCCCACCATATATACATGTATATGGTAAATAAACTATTATTATTATTAATACTTAGAAGAACAGGTAGAAAATATGCTAAAAAAAGGAATGCAGCGTAGGAGACTATGGAATTACAATAGATATGGAGAAGTTAGGGAATAAGGAACTGAGTCATGGTACCGGGGCTGTCTTTTCGCAGTGCGGTATTATGCATAAAATATGATATCCAGTCGAGCTTAGAGACCCGGCAGAGGAGCGTGGGCAGCCTGGCACTGGGCGCGCATGGGAATTCACCAAATGGAGGAGTGCATGGAGACATGGGCTGGGCATCTTTCGAAATTAGAGAGGCGATCAGTAAGTTGAAATTTGAAGAAAGATTTGACAAAATTGAGGATACACGACGGCCAGAAAGGTACATCTTACCTCGCCGAACACTGTCATCTTCGGGAACAATTTTTAATGTAGAAAACCACCACCTCCGGCAGCGACAATTACACCATTCAAGATTTACTGTTCACACCAAACCAATTTTTGTCAAGACACCCCAATAACTTTTGTACAGTAAAACTTGTTTCTTTGGCCCGGTTCTCGTTTACAGCTATAATTCAAGCTGATATAACACGCGCGTGATGAAAATTTTGTTTTTACGACGGTAGATCTGCACGAGATTTCTTTTTCTTTAGCGCTATGCCGCTCCGCCCGACGGCAGCCGAGGGCCTCCATCTGTGATGTCGCGGGAATAACTTAGGGCCTTAGACTCTAGGTAGCATCGCACGCGCATGCGTGTGATTAGGAAAGGAGGACGCTATTTGCAGATGAGAAGGCGAGAAGGAAGAACAGGAGAAAAATGAAAGGAGGAGAGGAGGCCAAATTGTACCGGGTTACAAATGGGAATTTTTCCTTCCCAAATAAATATTATTACCTTTATATACTTTCTGCAAGATGGATTCTGCATTTCATCAATCCAGAGGACAGGCTACGGATTTAGAATTTGCTGCGGATAAGCGAATATTGATATAATTGAATTTAGAAATCATTCTACATCCGTTAATAAAGCCGAGAACGCCAGCGAGGAGGTTCCTGGACCTCCTCGCTGGCGTTCTTCCTTCCCTTGCGCGGCAGGAGCCCGGCTACGCAGGACACCTTGGTCCAGCTCCTCTAGGACACAGGGCGGCGGCAATGGCGGCAGGCCGGACACGAGCAAGGTGATGCGGTCCGCCGTGCGCGCCCTGCGCTTCCGACTGGACCTCGTAGGGAGTCGCCTGTGGGCTCCGAACGAAGGGAACCAGACGCTGTTCAGCAGTCTCGCGTTCCTGCGCTGCGAGAACGCCAGCTTCACCAGGCGCTGGACAAGGAGCGGTCTAAGCTGAAGAGCGTCATCGACGGAACCAGCACGCCGACGGCGACCGTGTCTCCAACGCTCTCCACCCCGACGCCCACGTCCCTCTTGTCTGCGCAGCAGCCAGCGCAGCAGCCACGGCGGTTGCAGCCGCCGAACGGGACCCGCGCGTGATCGGGACAGGCCGGGCATGTTGCGTGATCTCATGCAACATTTACCTGTTCTGCGAAATATGGATGTCAGGTGCCACGCCAAGCGTCGTGAGCATTATGTCCGTCGACACCAAACCGAGGTCACAGCATTATCTCAGGACCCTGTCCAGGTCATCGCGTATAGGGATGCTGCCCTGTACCCATTCGGTCGTTCTTCGACAGCTGCGGTGTTCCCGTCTCATGATCCTGTAGGGTGTGATCCTATCGTTGTTGCAAACACCAAAATGACCCTTTCATCGTCCGAGCAAGTCGAAGTCCGCGCCGTCCTTCTCGCCCTCCAAACGTATGAGGTCAGGAATCCAGAGCCCGGCACGCTTACGGTGTTCACGAACTCTCAGAACACGATTCGCGCGCTTACATCGAGTCCGACAATCGCCGCTATTTACGACACTGCACTTCATCTGTACCGCCATCGAAGCGTCCGAGTCAGTATACGCATGTCCCAGGACATGCGGGCATTGTCGGCAACGAGAAGGCCCACGAGACTGCATCGGAAAATCTGTATAGAGATTTCGCCTCCTCCCAGTGGACCTTACCGACACCTCCCGCGTCGCCCAACGATGACCAGTGTCCCGAAGACGAGGCCTACGTGTACGACCCAGTCGATGCTGTTCGCCTCGTCCGTAGGGACTGGAAACGCCGACTCGACGACTCTTGCACCCCAGAACAGTACCCAATACCCGAAAACATGTTCCGTAGGCACCAGATGGTCCTGCATCGACGCATTACGACAGGTGGAGCGGTCACGCCTCATCACGTCTATCGCTTTGAGCTGACCTGGCAATGTAAACTTGACCCTTACTATGTCCCACCGGACCCTCGCTGCCAGCGATGCAAAGACCCAGATGCCCTCCCGAAACTTCACCATCTCATTTGGGAGTGCGCAGCTCTGGTTGCCGAGCGTCAAGCAGCCTGGGCTACTCTTCTTCCAGAAGACCTTCCGACGACCATGCAAGAATGGGCGCATCCTACCGGCGACTCCGAGGGCCGGACGAGGGTCCTGACTTCCTCCTCGACTTTGTGTGGCGGAGCGGGCTTGCGCCCTCGTTATAAAGATACACATCATCATTTCACGCAGCCAAGGACGTAGACGCCACGCTTGAGAGCCACCACGCCGCGTCGGTCCTCGGGCCGGGGTCGCGCAGCTCGTGCATCGTCCGGTGGGCGGCATTCGGAAGCGAGTCGCCGCGGTGCTGGTGGCTCGGGTGGCGCGTGCCAAGTTTCTCTTTGAACTTGTTGCCCCGCGGCATTTGGGGCGCGGATTTCGCGGTGGCTCGCGCGCAAATATGTCTGAGGACTGTCTTTTGTGTGGTGTCTGACCGGTGTGGCCCCCGCTTTGGGGACTGGCGCCTGTCCCAGCTTTAAATAAACGTTGTCCTCACCTGATTCTGCATTCATTGCATTTGCCTCATTTGGCTACCACGGATTTCCATCTTTTCCCGAAACTCAACACCTTCCCTGCTGTAAAGAGTTTCGGTCGAATGAAAAGGTAATTGAGGCTTTAACGGTTATATCATGAACCTCGGAGGACGTTACCTCATGAGAGAATCGAGATCCTAGAAAATGTTGGATGTAGTGTGGTGAGCTTTGAGGGGATTAGACTAAAAATAAGATATAAGTTTAAAGATTTTTTCTTTACTTCCAGTCCGGAAACATAATTTTTATTCATTATCCTATCTTTAGTGCAATAACTGTACTAAAATATAAAAATTTCATACATTCTCTTGTATCCCAATCTACGCCTGTAAGGTTGTAGTGCACTTACCTTGATAACCGATATTCAAGCGCCGTCGGGACAAAAAAAAAAAAAGAAGCAGTTTGAAACGTGGACAATGACTTTAAAAACATATATATATATTTTTGTGTATTTCTAAAACTGATTTATTCTCACGGTAATATAATACGTGAAACGAGACGCTACACCTTCCTGAAGCACCGACCCGGACATGGAACTTGTTATCGGCCACTTCCGATAGTTTTCCGACATCATGTGTTATTGGATGTTAGGAAGTTCCTCGAAGTTCCGGAGGAAGTCCAGAAGGTGAGAGTGGACCTCGAACGCATTGGCATGCAGTTCGTGGTTCCAGTCCAGGGCCACGTAAAGCAAGAAGTCGACGTAGGTGAGACGGTCGCCCAAGGTCCATTTGCGTCCTTGCAGGTGGTTGTCCCAGAGTTCTAGCACGTTGATAAGATTTTCCTGGAACTTCCTTCAAGCATGCTCGAAGCTCAGACTGTACCCTGTCATTTTCACGCCTAGATCAGGTATCTCGCCTGCTGCTCAAACATGTCCAGCTCTGTGGTCTCTTCCCCGTCCTTGGCCACGCCAAAGAAAACAAGAGCCGATAGGAGCGACTCGCAGTTAAACGAAGCATAAGAAGAAGCATAGAAAAAAATCGGTCACACGATGAAGTAGACAATGCAAGAAATAGATTAAAAATTTTAAATCAACAAGCCTTAGGCAGAATGAAGCTTCCTCGAATCGTCTTATAGTTTTTACGGTTCAGTTGTCCGCGCCTCCTCTATAGTTTCGTAAGACACTCCTCATACCCTCAGGTAATTTCTGGGCCCTTCATGGCGATACGGCCAATACCACGTACGAGAGACAAGGCCTTTGAATGACGTCACCGCTAGTGTACATCCGACCCGCCCCAAGCGGCAAACGCGCCGAAGCTTAATTACAGTGTATAGCTCCAAAGCGGCAGACGCGTGCTCCATGGCGTCGCCGCGTGCTGGCATCTCTCTCGTCGTGAGACTCTGCAAGACACGCTGCAGACGGCAATGTTTACGCGAGCTATAGGCGCCGCTTGGTGGATCCACTGCATTCACTGACGAGGTGGGAACAGCAGTTGCCCTGCTCTAGCGATAAGATCCTACCTTCAACAACGCTCAAGCGCACGCACGAAGCCAGAGCATGTCGAAGGTATGGAGTTATTATAATTATACGCTAGAGGTTCAACTGGTGCTAGTGTGCTGTCGCAAATTGAAACAGACAGCAACCAGTCGAAAATTGACTTACGGTAATGGATTTCTATGGCGAAAGGTGAGTGCATTTTTTCCCTGCGCTTTATTATAAGAGTAAAATATCCCAAAATAATTCGCACGTACTAGGTAGCGTGGAACATTTTTCAGTCAGGCAGACAAAATAACTCGTCTGTCACGGCGTTTTTCTTTCAAATTTACGGCATTAAAAACGGTGCTAAAACGGCTTCGTACATGTGTTTATGCGCACTGTCCGACACTTTTAGCGCGAACATGAAATCGGCGTTTATCGGCACGCGGGATATACGTGCCAAACGAACGAAGGACATCTAGAAAACCAAGAGAGACAGCAAGAACTACGAAGTAACTCTAGATCAGTAACCACCCGTGCATGTATGGTCAAAATAAATTGAAGGCCACGTAATATTGTCTGATTCTGAATAAGTAACTACCGCTTTATTCTTTCTGCTCTGTGCGAATATGCTTGTTCTACGTTGAAAGCATCAACCACACACTCGAAATCTTTGACAACAAGTGCTCGATAAAGGCTGCGCGGCAGAGAAAGTAATAAAAAAAGGCACGTTCGATAGCGCACGTACTTTAATCATTACGGCTTGAATGTTTTTAACCGCACGTAAAGGTCGCCGACGGTGTCGTTTTCATATAGTGACAGTACTGGCATATTGGCAATATGTAAGCGTCACCGGAATGCTGGCGGAGCTTGAACAAACTCTACCGCATGTGGCAAATGGATAGATGGCGGTTTGAAGGGACGGCATAAATAAGGTTTCTTAACTCATTGAGCTAGGATTTACTGCAGAGGTGCTCGAAGCTGGTGCATTCATGAATTGGGAGTATGAATACGTGAAACCTCCGGTGCCAAAAGAAAGAAAACTGGTTTTGTCCATGGAAAAATTATCGCTAAGCCTTTTATCTAAAGAACTCATCAGAAAATCATTGTGGGCTATTCTGGCGTTTACTACGACTGAAAAATATCTGAAATGCAAAGAAAATAGAATTGCCTTACCTATTCTCCAGTTCATTTTGCCCCAAATAAGCGCCACAATAACACATAATATTTTTTAGTGTATACATGCAAAGTATAGTTAAAACATAGCTTTTTATTTGTTTTTTATTTACTCAGGCAAGCTAGTTTTTCAAAGTTTTAGCGAAAGCTTCCACCAACTTCAGGCACCTCTGTAGTAATTCCTAGTGCGATACGTTAAGAACCCGATATATGTCGTCCCTTCAGACGGCCGTCGATCCCTTTGAATCACGCGGTATGTTCCTTTCGATTGTTATTTTGCTTAGGATTATGCGCTGGTTTGTACATACCTGCTGTAGAACACAGGTTTGAATCTTAAATATAGCAAAGTTACCTAAAAAACTAAAAAGTGCACAAAATATACACGGACGAAGAAGGGACACATACAACACGGACTGGCGCTAACTTTCAACTGATTTAATCAAGGCAAACCACCCAGCACACATGCGTGAACACTCTTTCTCATCATGCCAACCACATGTGATAAAAGGAACCCATGAACACAAAGAACAGCTGCCAATGATTTAAACATTCGTATCAGTTGAACGTGACTACACAAAACCATCTAGAAAAGAAACTTCCTTGTCATTTAGTAAAATCGAAGGCGTGCTGACGCAGTTGTCACCTCAGGACTTTATAAAATACGCTCCAATAATTTCCCTCTCAGTCTTGTTATTTGTTCTTTTAATAAATCTTGTTAATTCTAAAAGGGGATCACGATCCGCACCGCATGCAGCGTACTGCAAGGTGTCCCCCGCTTTGTTACGAACCGCTGGACGATGTTCACGCGCCGTTTCGTTAAAACACCGCCCAGTCTGTCCAATATACACGCGCCCGCACGTTAGTGGAATCTCGAAAACAACATTAGAGGCACAAGCTGTGTACTGAGTGACGTGCTTCTTGGAGCATTGAACACGTTTCTGTTTAGTCATCGTAGGACGAACTTTTGCGAGCTTGCATGGAGCGGAAAAACAACATTGACATCGTACTTAATTGCTATTATTTAAGGTTTTGCGACACCTTGTATGAATGAGGTATCACTTGATACTCTTGATTTTTTAACTTTTTCTCGCTGACCGTCCCCTGTGTTGCCTTTACTTTAGATTTTTTGCAGGAGGTTTTCACACACGCTGGTAATCAAGCAGGCGGGGTAGCCCGCCCTGTCTAAGCGTTCTACCTGAAGTTCAAAGCTAGTCCTCAAAGCGTGATGGCAGCTTTTTGTCAGAGCAGCCTGAAGACAGGTGAGAGCAATTCCTCGCTTTATCAACCTTAGAATGAGCGCTATCAAAAGTCAAGAGGCTCTTTTTTGAACGCGGTTTGTACAACCAGCACACGTGTTCATCTGTAAAAGTAAGCTGTAGGTCTAAAAACTGAATGCACTTGTCCATGGGAAGCTCCCAGGTGAACTTCAATCCGTCCGACTTGGCCTCAAACAATTTGACAACATTTGTAACAACATCATTAAAACACATCCCCGAGTGATCATCCACAATAACCAGAAAAGTTGTCTACATATCTAAAAATCTTAAGCACATGCATCTCATTAAGGTCTTCCAATATGCGCTTGTCCATGGATGCTAAAAAAATATCACACGAAACTGGGGCTACCGAGGAACCAATACAAATACCCGCTTTTTGCACATAAAACTCATTGTTAAAGTTGACGACCGTCGACCGCAGATAAAATTCCAACAACGCTAAAAAGCGGTCACTGCTAACACCTGTAGAATTTTGAAACCCAATTTCTCCTAATTGAATTGATCTTGTCCCGAACAGCATTAAAGAGTCCTCCGTGTGGTACCGAATAAAACAAATCCTCTACATCAATCCAGAATGCCGAATGCACGTTCGGCATTCCTATCTGTAGAACTTGCACTATTTCATTTGAGCTCCGAACCAAAAAAGGATTATCGCTTGCAATCCCACTCAGGTGACGCTGTAAAAATCGGCTAACCTGAACTTGCCACGTGCCACCCTCTGAAACAATGACTCGTAGAAGGCATTCAGGTTTATGGGTTTTTCCTGTGAAAAAAAACAAAAAAAACTCCAGAAAATCTTTCTCCGCCTTGTTCGCAGCTTTTCTAACGCTCTCTAGCTGCAATTCCGTGAGTAACCTGAGTGCTGCTGTTTTTTGTTGTTTAGGACGAAAATGTTTCACCGGCACGAAACTCTTTGCAATAGTGGCAGTTGCCTTGTCCTGGAGAAGGCCCTGAGGCAGCACGACAAAACAACCCTCTTTGTCCGCCTCTACTGTGTGCTGGGTGGTTTGCCCAGAATAAATCAGTTGAAAGTTAGCGCCAGTCCGTGTTGATGTCTCCTCTTCGTCCGTGTTATTTTTTTGCGCGTTTTAGTCCTCTAGATTACAATGAACCAACTAGCCCAATCCAAAGTTTTAATTAGCAAAGTTAAACATCGTTCACTTATGAAGACAAATGCGCTAACTAAAGCAATTACACTTTTACAACGTTAATAAAGGTACATACCATTCATTACGACCCAAAATAACACAGGTTATTCATGTTAATTTCCGGTGAGGAGACAAAATACATGCGCGTTTTCCCATAGGAATGCAAAGGAGCACCGGAAAAGTAGACTAGCTGGTTGCTGCCTGCTTCAATTTGCTTCACGGAAGTCGCATAAGCCCTAGCACCAGTTAAACCTCTAGCGTGCATTATAATAACTGTATGGTCGAAAGGAATGGAACGTGAGCTGGAGGTTTGGTGTTCGAAAGACCACGTTCTGTCGTTTTAATTCGGTCAGTTATATATAGTAATGACGTTTGGGGGGGGGGGGGGGCGCAGATTTTGTTTTCTAGGTAGTATGGCAGTAATGGATGTTGCAAATGTCCTTGATACCGAGGTAAACCTTCGGGAGACTGCAGAAATAGCAAAGAGGCGTTAGACGTTTCAGGTGCTATCTTTCGCAATGCAAGTATTTTTGGGGATTAAAGCAAGCTAAATGTATGTAAAGCGAATCACAGGGAAGTAAAAGAAAGCACAGGTCAATCCCGGCATTTCCTTCGTAAACTCGCTGGAAATCTCAAATAAAATGAGCGACACATCAATTCGTATTTCTTGTGGGAACCATGGGGTCCCCTATAACCATATCTAGGCCTAGCTTCAAGCAGGCCATGGGAGTCATCGCCACCAATGGCTGCAGCTACCCGGATACAAGGAACCGAGGCAATATTCCCCGAGGGGGACGACTCTCCCTCGCCCAGGTAAGGAGAATGTGCCGCCGGCCCACTCTTGGGAGTGATTATGGACGCGTCCCGTTTTCGAGTGACCTTCTACCGGCCTCCCCGGGCGCGTTCATTTCCCGCAGGCTACACAAGCCGGCCACAACCTGTGGGTGGGGCTGTTGGCTAGCGGGAGCTATGCTCGACGGAGCATTAATCGTCCCCTTTTTCGTAATCCTGCCAGTTACGGCAGCGTAGACCCCCCCCCCCCTTCCAGGCGATCCTGTCAAATAAGGCAGCGCCAATCTTTTTTCTCTTTTTGTACCACCTACGGGCAAAGCGTGTGGCCTAAGCCAAATAAACACGTTGTACGGTATCCCTGTGTTTGGTGTGGTCTCCCGTCCACCGTAGCCTAACGGCAGTCGAAGGACGGACCCGACCGTAGCCGCCAGAGCAGCGGACTGCGGAGTACGTGTTGCCTCCCAGCGATCAGCCATAGTGGAAACCTATATTTTGCAACCAGCGAGTTACGGAGTGGGTATTTGCGTCACTGAGGACTTTGGATAAACTAGAATCCCACACCCTTTCGCCTGAAATAAAGTTACAAAAATGCCTTCCGACGAGGTCGTACTTCCTGGTGAGGTGCCGTAGGATGGCCAGACTTTGCGTCAGTTTCACGCTGCCGTCTATGTAGTAAGGCAGGCAGGGGAACGTCAGTCCCGAATTGAACTTCTTTCCAAGCCATTCGCTATTCTGAATGTTGTGAGACTGACCGAACTCGAAGCGCCTGTCTTGGAACTCGACGCCCTTGTAGATGAGGAGGTTGCGGATGCTTTGAGCCAAACACCTGGTGTTCCAGTAAGTCTACTGTAGGCTTGCATTTCTCCGGGTGTTCTTAAAACGGCCTAGACATGCTCTAAAGCAGAACAGCGTGTGAGGAAAGCATATCGTGACACATTTCGCTTCATACCGAGTGCAAAAGGCGCGAATGTTTTCAAGTGGGACGTGAAAAAAAGTAAACGAAAGTCGCTATCAGCGGCGGTGTCTTTCTTTATCCTAGGAAGAAAGTGTCTGTGCCTCAAAATATACCGTCGAGAGGTGTACGCTTTCGGACAGGAATAGGGTCTTGTGTCAATAGATTACATAAAAATCTGAAGGTTTATCGCGGAGTCTTGGGGTCGTTGACGCTGAAAAATGTTCTGCTATCTTTTGTCCGCAAAATCACGTTCCAGCAAACTTGGTTCGATCCACAATGCATATCGAACCTCTTCAAACTCAGGATCATTGTTAGCGGTGCTTTGTTTGAATAAGTTCTTTGATCCTTTGAGCTCGGGATACCACTTGTGTCAAAATATACATAAGCGTGGTTAAAAAAACAACGCACCCTTTAAAAAAGATCATATTGATAAAACAATATATATTTTTGATTGTTTAAACCGACTAGAAATTCTATCCTGACATCCAGGTTAAAATGTAAAAACTTAAAAAGTGCGTAATTGCGACGATAAAGTATATTAAAGACTGTATTTTCAAATTCCCGTGCGAATCACGTGACAAAGAACTATATATGCTTCCTTGCTGTTCCTTGCTGCCCGAAATCGGAAGTGTCGCACCACGTTAACCTAGGCTACGTGGGTGGTTTCTGTCGTTTTTGGGCATTTTTCCTTATCTTTGTTTTCGCGAAGAATGAATATTGGAGTTTTGATTAAACATCATCGTATTGTAAGGAGATCGGTGGCCGAGTGGGCTAGCGCAAACCAGCTCGAAGCACGTGGATCGAAAGCTCGCACTGCTGAACCCAAGGGTCCTGTGTTCAATCTTTACCCCATCCCGTTTCGATCTGGATGAGCATCGTACCGGCGTGCGGTCGTGTATCACTACTGCGTGGTGCACGTTAAAGACCCCAGGCGAGCAGTCGAACTGCACTGGCTAAATTGCTCATCTACAGTGGGTAACAATGTCGCCATGTTCTGGCAGACTAAAATCCTGCTGTATAAACAACTAACGACTAATTTTTGTTTCATCGTATGGTACCAAAACCCGACGCGACTTGACAATATCTTCCTGGAAGTGCGAAGGTGACCTGGCACAGAAAAAGTCTGATCAACAAAGCCACCCCTGATTCCTCGGTCACATAGCAGCACTAAAGCCCCTCGATCCAGGGAAAAGTGACGCCATTCGTTGTTGTGGAAATGCTGGAGACACGTGCCGCGTGCCACTTCTGGGAAAAACATGGCGTCTGAAATCGACTTCAGTCATGCGCTGTGCCACCATGACCTTCCCACGTGCTGCACGTTGCACGTGTCTCTTGCGCCGACGCACCTTGCGCTACTTTTAAAACATGAAGGGGCTTGAGGCAGTACAGCTGCTTCAGCCTTCGGAGGTTGGCATATTAGGGAGAAAGAAAAGGCAAGGAAAGAAAGGCGTGCTTGTTTCTCTATATACTAGGTTCCAGTGTGTGCATTCCGATTTGCAAAAGCCCTAAAATGTATGTTTAATAAATGTACCTTTTACATACTTTTTTTCCCTTATGTGACACTGTCTTGAAGCAATTGAGTCAATAACAGAAAAACGGATCTTGAAGTTGTCACTAGACCCTTAAGTTATTGTTTCCACAGCGTGTCCGCAGGAGCTATTAGCGGCTAGATGTTTTGATCGCGTCCTCCTCTGGTTCCCCCTCGTGACTCCATTACCTTGCGAACAAGTTCGATAGATTTTGTAAATAGCACGATGGAAGCCTGAAATCATTGCGCTCTGAAACCAACACTGCCAAAATTAAAGTTCTTCCATTATTCTTATTTCCGTTCATGATAAATATTTTGTTGAAGTCATAGTCAGAACTCGGCCAATCGTGGAAGGCCGACCACAGCGACGCTTTTGATCGCGCACGTCGCCATTAGACCCTTTAACTGTTTACAAACATAAACTGCCGCTGGCGCCTTTCTGTTCGCTACTCATTTTTTGCAAGCCTGTCGAGCTTGCATATGTCATCAGTGCTAGAAAGCATAAATGCTACACGGACAACAAAGTTCCAGATTGTACGAGGGCCTTCGGCTGTAAAATATGACGTCTTGAAGAAGGCAATTTGGTTTAGAAGAATATTCGAAAAATTTGAACAGATCTCGCGCTTCTTCGTTATTTTTGCGTTCAATTAGAGAATTTGTGGTTAAACGTTTCACTGATATTTCAAAATTGGCGTGGTTGTATATTTATACAGCCTGAAATTAGTCTGCCTCAACGGGCGACTTGTCTCAGCCGTAGACGAGAAATTTAGCAAGTGCAGTACAACCACTAGCCTGGGGTCTTTAACTTGCATCACGGTGTAATGATGCACAACCGCACGCAGGCACGATGCTCATCCAGATCGAAACGGGCAGGGGTAGGGAATGAACACAGGATCACTGGGTTCTGCAGCGAGAGATTTCGCTTCACGTACTCTGAGCTGGTTTGCGCTAGCCCACTTGGCCACCGATTCCCCCTTTGACATTTCAAGCAGCCGTGATAAGATCGGCTTTGTTCATTCTTTATCTAGATTTAAATGTATTTATTGTGCTCCCAAACAACTTAAGGGACTATGTAGGGTTGCGTGTACACATAGTCTACAAAATAAAAAGAAATTCAACAGATATGGTCACAACCTAATTAGCAATTATTGATCGTACACATTTTTTTACATTTCAAAGGGGCATAAAAAACCAATATCAGCGTTATTTGATAGAGAAGTTGCATACAAATCACGTGAGATTCAGATTGTGAGCAGCGTGGGTAAAAAGTATCCAGTACCTATTTTGTCGTCGGGGAACATGAAACAAAATCTTACTAGCTAGCGAAGGGGAGAGAGAGCGAGAGAGCAAGAGAGAAAACCTTTATTTAAGCCACCCATGTCCAGACAGTGGTAACAAAGGAGGGTCAATAAGAGCATTGAGTACTTTGAATACGAACACTAAATCATGAATTAATCATCTTTCAGAAAGAGGCGAGAGGACAAATAGTTTCTGAAAGTCCCACGTAATCATAATAAAGTTTACGTCCGATATGACGATCATAAACAATTCGAAGCCGTCGATGCACATATTCCAAACGGTGGGTTTGGTTTACGCCTAGGGAATTTCATACAGTTGAAGAAAATTCTAGTTTTGACAAAACTAGCGAGCGAAGATGATGAAGCATACACAAGAGTGCAGAGCTGTGGACGTTTTGAGTAATGCGCGGTATTACGCCTAGCAAACGAAATGTATAATCGACAATTTTACTAATATGATCACCGAACTTCATTCAAAACTCCCAGTTGACGCACTACTAAAATCTTTAATATGTCAGAGCCATATAATGTATAAGGGTGGCTCGTGGGCTGACAGAGTCAAGCAAGGCATCATCGCTCCACCACCATCACCGTCGTCACAGGCGGAGATCCAAGAACTACGCAACACTTGCAACTACTTCAAAGCCGAGGTAGACAAGCTCAAGGCCATTGTCCAAGCCCAGCAAGAAGAGAACAACCACCACAAGTCTACCCTCAGTCAGATGAGGGCACTTACCGCGACTATTTTTTAACGCTAATGATAAAGGTGCTCCAATGGAACTGCCAGGCGCTCCGCAAGCGGGCGGCCGAGCTCCGAGTACGTCTGTTGGACAAGCCTGACGAGCGTCCTGATGTATTACTGCTTCAGGAGACTAATACTACAAGCATCAACTTCAGTGGTTACACTACCTACTCAAGCCCACCCATAACTAGCAAACGGCCGGGGCAATCTGCCTCCCCGCCAGGGAAAGCGCTCGTCTATGTAAGGTGCGACTGGCCCCAGCACCAAGTAGATCTAACCCCTTATTGTAATGAAAATCAAGAAATCGTTGCACTCAGAGCCACGGTCCGGCAGCAGAACATCGTTGTAAAGGAGTCGCGAGAACCCCCTCACCGGGTGGTCCTCATTTCACGGCCGCGCGGGGGTGTGGGGAAGAGGGGAAGCGGACGCACCCTGGCCGTCGTTGTTTTCTTTACTTTCGACGGGTGACCGCGGTCCTCCCGAGCAGGCACCCCGCGGCGAAGACGTTGTCTCTTCCGCGAAGGGGGCGTTTTGTTTTGTGTGTGCGCGTGTCTTTTTTGTGTGCTCCAGCGTCCCACATGGTACGCTGGTGACGATCGAGTTTCGGGCCAGGAGCTCTGGTGTGGCGCCACTCTGTCTGGAACCCAAGGCTGTGCCAATGTTACGGAGCTGTCAGCCGTGGCCGTTGCAAACTTGATGTACGGCCGGGTCGGCCCCCAGCTGACCATTGGAGGGTTGACGCCACGTGACTTCGAAAAAGTTTGAAACCATTGGTTAAAACTTCCCTGAGGGCGAGGGAGTGAGTGCCTTCAAAAGCCTCGGACGGGGCGAGGGAGGTCGATTTTGGACTGATTTGGACGTCTGTAAGACCTGTTCGATCCGAGTATGCCAACTTCCCCTACTTTGTACAGATGTACATAGTTTGTAAAATAAATTGGTTCGCCAAAGAACTCGCAAAGTCTCCGTCGCCTCCTGAGAACTTCAACGACCATCAGCCTGCCAAACTTGGCAGGACCAAACAACCACCAACAACGAACGAACGAACCTTTACTGGCGCAGTCGGCATGGATGGTCTTGAAAACTGCGGAGGCGACTGAAGATAACGAAGGAGACTCAAGTGCAGGCGAGAAAACGCAGCCCACGGCGGATCATCACGTGACCCCGGGAACCCGCGCCAGCACAGCCGGCGGCTAGGACCAGCGGAGTCCTGAACCTGTCCCGAGGAAGCTACGTCCAGGGAACGAGAGTCAAGCGTTCCTGACGAACCGAAGGAGTTGTGCGTCCAAGCGAGTGAGATCCTGGGAGCCGAGCCAGAGGAGCCGGTGGCAAGGGCCAGCAGAGTCCTGTGCGTGTCCCAGGGCAAGTCGCTCGTCGGGTGAACCTCTGATCCTGCGGGACTCAGCTTGTTCCCGACGGAGTCATCGAGCCGGCGGCACGGACGACCAGCAAGCAAGCTACATTGGCACGGACCCCACGCGGACCAGCAAAGTAGTAAGCTCAGTCTTGTTTCCCTTTTTGGAAGGGTTGTGGTCGTGTCGCAGTAGGCCAGGGCAGGGCGTATGATTACGAGGTTCGGGCATTTCAATCCGGACAAACGCACCGGAGAGACGATGGACGGCGAAGGTGCGTCAGGGGAAGGCGGGAGCACCACGACGTTGGTGAGCGAGCGCCAAAGCGAATTCAACTTTGAGGAAGCGAGACAGCGCATAAAAATTCTCGAGCTTGAGATGGAGCTCGAGCGCGTTCGATCGGCCAACCGCCGCGCCGAGGGGGCAGACCGGCGGAGACAGGCGAACGTGGAGAGCAGGATGACCTGCGACATTTCTCTAAAGCTTTGTCAGGCGTCATTCAGAAATTCCCATCAGAGGCCGAGGTGCCCGTGTGGTTCGAGGCGGTAGAGACCATCTTCGTGACATATCGCGTACCGAGGGCCATATGGGGCCAGTTGATATTCCCGCACGTGGTTGAAAAAGTTCGGTATTTGGCCACGCGACTCACCGCGGCGGAGCTCAACGACTACGCTCGAGTTAAGGAGACCGTTCTCGAAGAGTTGCAGCTCGCGCCCGGTGAGTACCAAAAACGATTCCTGAACGCCACTAAAAGGAGGGAAGAAGCATGGATGCCATTCGCCACGCGGCTGCGCAGCTATCTCCACTTTTACTTGGAAGCGAGGAAATTCAGACTAAAGACGACTTAATTGACCTTCTCGTGGCTGACCAGTTGAAGGCAAGGATGTCGCCAGAGGCACTTAGTTACGTTACCCTGAAAGAGGACCCTAGCTGGCACAGGGCGCCGGAGCTGAGCCGGCTGATGAGACTCTACGAGCAGGCCGAGGGTAGAGGCGCTGCGTCAAAGAATGTTGACGCAGAGAGCTCAGGAGCCTTAGGCAAAGCAAAAGGCGGGGGAGCCGCGGCTGCGACGAAATTCACGCGAAGTCCGGCCGCCAGACTGGGTACGGGCCAGCGGAGGGAATGCTACGGGTGCGGCTCCTTGGACCACCTAAGAGCTAACTGTCCACACGCTACAAGTCGCCGGGAAAACGGGAGCGGCAAAGCATCATCTAAAACCGAAAAAGCTCACTGCTCAGGTCACCACGGAGCCGCGCTCGCCGCCGCCCAGTGGGCTCATAACGGCCCGAATAGCTTGTGGGGGCGCGAGCTCGACGCCGTTCTTGACACTGGAGCGGACATAACTGTAGTGAGGGAAGCCAGGGTGCCCGATGAGCTCAGGACGCCTTGCGGCAAGATTTGCCTACAGTCTGCTTTCGGAGAATCTGTGGAGGCGAGCCTGGTGTTGCTGCCGTTGGCTTTCCTCGACAGGGGTCCTCCTTTTGCCGAAGTTCGCGAAACGGCGCCGATTCTCTGCGCATTGACCGACCGACTCACGTCTCGCACTGATTGCCTACTTTCCGGAGAGGCATGGGAGACACTCCACGGAGCAATAAACACGGAGGCACCCGTCGGAACGGTGGCAAGCGTAGAGGCGGGGGAGGCGGTGCCGTCGGCGGTGAGCAGTCCTGCAGGGGAGCCCGGGGAAGGCGTAGAAACCAGGGGGGACTGTAACGAAGCAGAGGCTGAGGACTGCGCCGAGACGAGTTCTTTGCCACAGACGGATGAGACTGAAACAGAGGACGCGCTCGCAGAGCGGTCGAAGTTCCGCGAACAACAGGTGGGGGATCCCTCCTTGCGCGAAGCGTGGGAAAACGGCCGCAAGGGACGTGCAGGTATGCTAATCAGAGACGGATTGCTGTTTCACCAGGACAAGCTGCTGGGTCAAAAGGTCTATCAGCTCGTCCTTCCGGCTCAGCGAAGACCCGAGGTTATGGGATTGGCCCACGAGTCATGCTGGGGAGGGCACCTGGGGTTCCGGAAAACTAAGGCGCGAGTGAAATACAGTTTCTACTGGCCGGGAATCGAGGGCGACCTCCGGTCGCACTGCTCGAGCTGCCATGGTTGCCAGCTGAGGTCCGACCCACGAAGGACCGATCGCATACCGATCATTCCGCTGACAAGACCCGAGTTCCCATTCCAACAGGTGAACATTGATGTGATCGGACCGCTCGACACGCCGTCCGCGAGAGGGCACCGGTACGCACTTTGCGTTATCGATTTGTGCACTCGCTGGCCGGAGGTAGTGTGCCTGCGGTCACTGTCGGCGAAAGAGACCTGCGATGCGCTGCTTTCTATCTTCAGCAGGACGGGCATCCCGAGTGTGATTAGTTCCGATTGTGGAACAAACTTCACGGCGCGGCTCACGCGGGAGTTTCTGGCGCGACTCGGCTGCTCCCCTCGATTCTCAACCCCTGACCATCCAGAAAGCAACGGCGCCGTCGAGCGCTGGAATAAGGTTTTCAAGAACATGCTCTTCCATATCATTGAGACGGAGGGCCGCGGCTGGGATCGGTTCGTTCCGTTCCTGCTGTGGGCGTACCGAGAGGTCCCGCATGATACCACCGGAGTGTCACCCTTCCAGATGCTGTACGGCCGAAGCCCCACTGGCCCGTTGGCAGTGTTGAAGCAATCCTGGACGGGGGACATCCCGATACCCGTAACACTAAGGGAGGCACCGGCGGAGTACCTACGCAAACTAAAGATCCAAATCGAGCGCGCCGCGGAGGAAGCCTCGTTGACGGCACCAGCCCGGCAGAACGCGTATGCGACACAGCACAACAAACGAGCCTCCCCGAAATCGTTTGAAGTGAGCGAACAAGTGTTGGTGTTCGACTCGGCCTCTCCAGGCAAAATGTACCCGAAATGGATAGGGCCGTGCTGTATTCGATCAAGGTTTCGGGATCATTCCTACTACGTAGACATGCCGGACGGTAAGCGCAGGCTGGTGCATGCCAACAAACTACGACCATACAAGTGCCGCGTTCAAGGCATTGGCGTAGCGTTTCAGGAAGACGATGACTTTGGGGACATAGAATGCACACCACGAAAAGTGAGGGGGTGTCAAGAGGCGCAACTACCAGATGATCAAACGGCTCACCTCGGACGAGACGCGCACATCGTTCACGCGGTGTTCGACAGACACCGCCGGCTCTTCTCACCCAACACGGGTATAGCAAAGGTGGGAGAACACCGCGTGGCGCTAGACCCGGGGTACGTGCCGAAGCGGGCCTACCCCTACCGCATACCCGAAATGCTGAGGGGAGAGGTCGAGCGGCAGACCGACGAACTGCTAGAGACAGGGCTGATCTACGAATGCGAGAGCCCTTTCGCCCACCCCGTAGTGTGTGTGGCGAAGAAGGACGGCTCGGTGCGCCTGTGCGTCGACTATCGACAACTCAACTCGGTGACGACGACGGACGCATTCCCGATGCAGTTCCCACATGACCTGATCATGCGCGTCGGTAGAGCCAACTTCGTCACATTGATCGACCTGCGGAGGGGATACTGGCAAGTGCCCCTCGCGAGCGAGTCACAGCTGGCCACGGCGTTCGTGACCCACCAGGGGCAGTTCGCGTGGCGCGTCATGCCTTTTGGGCTAAAAAACGCCGCGGCAACGTTCCAGCGGATCATGAACTCTGTGCTCCGCGGGCATGAACGCTATGCCTGCGCGTACCTCGATGACATCGCCGTGTTTAGTGGAACCTTGGCTGAGCACGCGGCACACCTGGAGGCAGTTTTCACGGCGTTGGAGCAGGTCGGCCTTTCGGCAAACGTAGAGAAATGCCAGGTAGCTAAGCCTGAGATCAGGTACCTCGGCCACGTGGTGGGGTCCGGCAAGCATGCGCCGGACCCGACAAAACTGACAGCCATCGAGGGCCTATTGGTCCCTACCACTAAGCGGGAGCTGCGCAGCGCGCTGGGGCTATGCGGGTACTACAGAGACTACATAGCGAACTATGCGGAGATCGCGAAACCGCTCACCGAGCTAACCGGTAAGAGTGTCCCGAACCGACTGCCCTGGACAGATGCAGCTGACAGGGCCTTCACGGCACTTAAGACGGCACTGTGCGACGCAGTGGCGCTATACACGCCCGATCCGGAAAAGCCGTATTGGCTTTACACCGACGCCTCGGCTATCGCGGTGGGAGCATGTTTGGCGCAATTGGGAGCGAGCGGGGAAGAAAATCCGGTCGCGTTCGCAAGTCACCGCTTCACGCCCACTCAGATGCGGTGGTCCACGATCGAACGAGAGGCATTCGGGGTAATCTGGAGTCTGAAAAAGTTCGATGTATGGCTATTCGGCGCCTCCGTGACGGTGGTCTCCGATCACAATCCCCTGACGTATCTGACGCTAAGCGTCCCTCACGGTGCGAAAATAACGAGGTGGGCTCTGGCTCTCCAGAGGTACGACGTCAAAGTCGTGCACCGCAAAGGCGCTAGACACGGGAACGCGGACGCCTTGTCCAGAATTGCAAACGAATGTTGGGAGCCCTGCGACACGGCCGGCGCCCGTTCCGAACTGGGAGGTAGGACGAGCTAGGCGCCGAGCCATAACCACTTGAGGGAGCAATCATGTATTCCTTTTAATTCTTTTTAACGAAACTTGCCCCTCAATTTAAGCGTGAAACAAAGTGAGCATCTGCCAGTGTTGCATGCCGTTTGTCACTTCGTGCCAAGTACATTTTGTCCTTGTTGTTGTGAGCATTGTAAGCCGTTTATTTTTTTGGCGTGGCTCGCCTTTTGGCTTTGTGTTAATTTGTGCTTTTATTATCTGTGCCGGCCCATGTGTACGGGTATTGTGATTGTCGCGGAGCTAACCGTGTTGGTTTTCTGCAGTTCTGTGTTGTTGTTATCGTTTTTTTTTTTCGTTTTGGGGAGGGGTAATAAAACTGTTAGCAGGTCCAAGAAGGACCAGGAACACTCTTGGTGGGGAGGTGTAAAGGAGTCGCGAGGGACCCCCTCACCGGGTGGTCCTCATTTCACGGCCGCGCGGGGGTGTGGGGAAGAGGGGAAGCGGACGCACCCTGGCCGTCGTTGTTTTCTTTACTTTCGACGGGTGACCGCGGTCCTCCCGAGCAGGCACCCCGCGGCGAAGACGTTGTCTCTTCCGCGAAGGGGGCGTTTTGTTTTGTGTGTGCGCGTGTCTTTTTTGTGTGCTCCAGCGTCCCACATGGTACGCTGGTGACGATCGAGTTTCGGGCCAGGAGCTCTGGTGTGGCGCCACTCTGTCTGGAACCCAAGGCTGTGCCAATGTTACGGAGCTGTCAGCCGTGGCCGTTGCAAACTTGATGTACGGCCGGGTCGGCCCCCAGCTGACCATTGGAGGGTTGACGCCACGTGACTTCGAAAAAGTTTGAAACCATTGGTTAAAACTTCCCTGAGGGCGAGGGAGTGAGTGCCTTCAAAAGCCTCGGACGGGGCGAGGGAGGTCGATTTTGGACTGATTTGGACGTCTGTAAGACCTGTTCGATCCGAGTATGCCAACTTCCCCTACTTTGTACAGATGTACATAGTTTGTAAAATAAATTGGTTCGCCAAAGAACTCGCAAAGTCTCCGTCGCCTCCTGAGAACTTCAACGACCATCAGCCTGCCAAACTTGGCAGGACCAAACAACCACCAACGAACGAACGAACCTTTACTATCGTATTCACATCCGCATACTACAGGCCTCTTAAAAGCAAGACACCAATCAGAAACCACGGTTGGATCGCTCATCTGCACGATCTGTACCCAAGCGAACAAAAGCTCTATTGTGGAGACTTCAACCTGCAACATCATGCATGGGGATACAACCACGTGTCGACAGGAGCGGAAGAGCTGCTTGGTGAGATGCAGATCTTCAGACTCAACCTAGTCAATAACCACGGGACCAAGACAAGGCTGGGAGACGCCAGGCAGAAGGACACCACACCAGACCTTACATGGACCTCAAACATCTACACATATCACCATAAGTGGAAGTGCCTTCCGGACTCTTGGGGCAGCGACCACTTCCCAATCTTCTTTGAATTCTCGCCTACAAAGAAGATCAAAGACAGATCCAAGCGGAGAGTGGCTAAAACCATTCACTGGGACAAGTTCAGGGCAACGCTGGAAGAAGGTAACTTTGAAGGGTCCAGTTTCGAGAGCCTCCTAAACAGCGCCCTGCAAGGAGCTACGATTACTACGAACGTCGATGAAGACGCTCCAAATCCCGATCTCCACTTATTACGGCTCTGGGCTAAACGGCTGCAGGTGCTACAAAAGTATCGAAAGGGTCGCAAAACGCCGCAAGGCAGACACGCCATAACAAGAGCTACGGTAGAGGCCAAGGAATACGCCCAACAATTAGATACACGCCGATGGCTAGACTACAGCTCTTCGCTCTCCGACAAAACCTCGATTACGAAGCTATGGGCTACAAATCGGGCTCTGCTTGGAAAGAAGAAGGTGAAAGGAGCAACGCTCACGCTCGCTCTCAAGATGAATAAGACGGAAGAACAGCTCGCAGGAATGGCGGGGGATCTCTTTTTCCCACAGCCAGACGTGAACGACTGCCCTTCTCCGTACGACGTAGAAATCTTGGCCCCGGACGACGGCATGGATCGACCGTTTACGAGGGGAGAACTCGAGTGGGCGCTACACAAAGGGAAATCCCGATCGGCGCCCGGGCCGGATAAAATCACCATGACCATGCTTAAAAACCTTCCAGAAAACACAAAAGAACAGCTCCTCGAATGGGTGAACCACATCTGGGTCACCGGAAAGCTCCCTGAGCAGTGGAAGCATTCACTTGTCGTTCCCATTCCAAAACCTGGAAAAGACAAGGGATCACTCAGCAACTACAGACCCATCTCGCTAACCTCATGTACCTGTAAGGTCATGGAGCGGATGGTATTGGCACGAATTGACTGGCACCTAGAAACCTCTGGCACCTTCCATCCCTCCCAGACAGGTTTCCGATCCTGCCTCGGAACACAGGAAAGCCTCGCCCTCATCTCGGCAGAAGTCATAAGAAATATTGGACTCGACCGCGCGGCGATAAGAACAGTTGTGGCGGTTGACATCAAAAAAGCGTTTGACTCTGTACCCCACACCTCAATCATCAGCGAAGCCAGACAATTCGGCATAGTTGGAAGGCCGCTGAACTTCATCAAGAGCTTCCTAGAAGGAAGGACGTTTTCGGTCCGCTGCGGCACGCATGACAGCGACCCGAAGATGAACCGAATTGGGGTCCCTCAGGGTTCCGTCCTCTCACCAACACTATTTAACCTCGCAATGGCAGCTCTGCCGCATGAACTCGCCAAGATACCTGGACTGGGGTTCACCGTGTATGCGGATGACATCACAATGTGGGCGAAAGGAGAAGACATTGCAAAGCAGCAAGACACACTTCAAGCAGGCCTCGACACAATCGACGCTCACCTAGCCAGGGTAGGAATGCAAGCATCTGCAGAAAAGACCCACTACACCGTGGTGGCACCAAGAAAACACAGAAATGCCAAGATCGCAGAGCGATTTAATCTCGTCCTCGCGGGTAAAAGAATCCAACCCTCCCCTTCAGTCAGGATCCTAGGGATTACAATCGAAGAAACGGGCAAGGGAGACATCTGGTTACAGGACACCATCAAGTACTGCAACTCCGCGCTCAACGCAATCAGGCGTATATGCAGCGCAAGAGGAGGCGCGACTGAAAACATAGCCAAACGGATGGTCAAAGCCCTCGTAGTCTCGCGCGTAGTCTACGGAGCCCGCCACTACTGGCTCAACAAGGGACAGTGGCAGAGACTGGAAACTTTAAACAATCAAGCAATGCGTGTAATTACCGGCCTTCCCAAGTTTACCCCCTCGGCAAACTGCGGGAACAGGCCAGTATCAACAAACTCCATGACGTAGTGACGGCCCGCACGGTTGCTCACAGTGAGCGCCTGAAGCTCACTGGACAAGGCAGAGAGATTATGAAACTCCTCCACAGACCCACGGAGAACCTCCCAGAACTACCCGAGCAACTTCCACCATGGGAAGACCTCGCGGAGATCACCGACAGCAAGCCTAGTGCACGCAAGGGGGACACCAAGCAGCTAACACGTAAAGCCAAGGCGCACACCAAGATGGTAGAAGCATGGGATCCGAGTTGCATCATGGCTGCCTACACGGATACCGCATCGCTAGACGGCCCCGTCACCCTGAAGACGGCAGCTGTAGCCATCCCTGCCCTACAAATCAGCGCTACCAAGCAGCTCCCCGAAGGCGCCTCGACCAAAGGAGGAGAACTTACAGCAATCCGCCTCGCCCTCGAGACGGTCCTCTCACTCCCCGACCCGCTAACAACGAATCTCCGGATATTTACAGATTCGCAAGAGGCGGTGAAGGAATGTAGAATAAGAAACAGTCCAAGCCGGATAGTCCGCTCGATAAAGAAACTTGCTTCTCAACTAGTCTCAAGAGGCACCACCACAAGAATTGCATGGGTTCCCGGTCACGCGGGCATACCCGGCAACGAACAGGTACATCGCCTGGCCCGCGCGTCGCTTATTTTTCCCCGCGGTTCGGACGACATACCTGCATCACAACATGACCACGGGTACGGCCACGCTCGCGATCGGGCACAGGCCTACTGGGAACCACAAGAATATGATCCAGGCGAGGTTCGGGCCAAGATCAGAGAAGAATATCTAGCAAAACTCGAAGAGAAGCTCCCCGAAAACCCAGACCCGCTCCCTTGCACGGGTTTCGGAAGACGGGCGAGAGTTCTCCTGACTCGAGTGAGGACGGACACCGCACTAACACCAGCGCGCATCGCATCTTGGAGCCAAGGAAAAAGATCCGGAACTTGCTCCAAGTGCAACATGGGCGTCAAGGCAGACATTTTTCACTTGGTGTGGGAGTGTCCAGAATACAAAGACATAAGGGCAAAACATCGACCAACAGACATCGCATCTATGGAGGGGTGGACACATCCACCAGGCTCCGAGAGTGACAGACGAAGAGTCTTGAAAGGTCTCCTGGATTTTATCTTTGAGGCCAAGCTGGACATATTCATTTAGATTTAGTAACCTTTCCTTAGTGCCAGCGTCCAGATCTTGATATCACCGGCGCACTCCCCTTCCCTCTTTTCTTCTTCTTCTTCTTTTCTTTTTTTTTCTTCTTTTATGGCATTAAACGTTTTCTGACTGACTGACTGGACTGGCCACTGATTTTTTTTTCTTCCTCTTCTACTACGAGCCCCACTTGAGGGAACAATTCTCTTTTCCTCTTTTTTGCTTCCTAATTCAAGTGGGGCTCGTGGTAGAAGAGGAAGAAAAAAATCAGTTGCTAGTCCAGCGGTGTGAATATAATTTTCTTTATCTGTATGTTTTTTCTAGTTCAGCTGGCCTTAAGTCAAGTATGAACCAACTAGCTCAGCTCAAGCCTGTTTCAAGTCATATTCGCGGACTTTTTTACTGAAACTTTTCGCTGTATCTGGTCATGCATATTCGTCATTAATTCCCGTCAGGTTCGGCGGCGAAACGATTATGATGCTTAAGGAGGATTCCCATCGTCTACGACAGGGGTGGCCAGGCTGACTTGGCCTAAGAGCCGCAAAGGAGACCACGAAACTTCTAAGAGCCGCCGAAAAGGGGGGGGGGAAACAAACACCGCTGCCTGTTTATCCCCCCCCCCCAAGCATAAAAAAGCAGCTTGCGGGTCACAACTGCAAGCCGGTAAAAATAACAATGAAAATGTTCCTGGTCCTTTGTGAACTTGAACATAACGTCTGTGACTAGTGGAAGCTATGAATGAGGTCAACCCGGGCTTCCGCGACCTTATTAAAATCATCTGGTGGGCTAGTTGGCTATACATTCCTTCCTTGTCTTTGCACTAATTTTACCAAAATTCCGCGACCTTCAACAAGAAACACTATGGAGGGAACATCTGTTACCTAAACGGGACAAGTATCACCGGCGAGTGGCAAAGGCCGCGAGACAAAACATTTCCTCGACCCCAAGCCGAAGTGTATGCGTGTTTTTGCAGTCCCTGTCCTCTCGAACAATGAAAGAAACAGGATATTTGGAAACATGCGAATGAAAAGCGGTTTGACTGCACATGGGGGCACAAGGCCGCCAAACCGCACGCTGTGCTTTATTCTGAAATCCTTTCCTTCTTTCCTGGGGAAACGCGGAAAGGGGGGGGGGGGGTCTCCTTACGAGGGATCCGCGAGCCGCACCGTGACCAGCAAAGAGCCGCATGCGGCTCGCGAGCCGCGGTTTGGCCACCCCTGGTCTACGACCTTACCCACTGACCCTAGTTTCCAGGAAAATAGATGAATGAACAGACTGACGAGTAGATGTATAGTAAAAATGCAGGTCCACAGCCTGATTAAAAACCTCCTGAATCGCGACAAACGCACGAAGTCGCAAGTTCGCTGCTCACTCTGATTTCGCGGACAGCAACTTTTTGGAACTTCAGAGACTCGAAATGTCTCCTGTGATAACGCAGTTATTCCAAGAAATAAGTGATATTGTCTCGGGCTATATTCTTTGAAGATATTAGGTACTCGAGAACTATTTCGATAGTCCGCGTCCTAGGTCGTGTGGGAAATTCCCTTAGGTAATGGCCCTGCTAAAGTACGTATTAACAGCATATCACAACGTTGGCGTTAAATAATGAACTATTTGTTTTACGGGCACTTCATTACGACGTTCTTGGCACACGAGATAAGCGACAGGAAGATCAATTGAAGTCTGAAATTTCTTTTCTTTACAAACACTTTGCCAAATAAAATTAAAGGGCCCAAGAGAAGGGACGCCCCGTACGTTTGCCTGATGTCGAATGCCTGGTACGACTTGATGAACCTGTGTAGACAGATCTCCATTGAAGCTGATGCGATCTAAAATCAACAACCCTGAACTCGGATGATTTCGATATATAAGGCTTATTTTCGGCATCACATAATGCGTGCCCTAGGCACTCTCAGGCTGCCTGTCACAGATTGTTTTCACGGGGGTTGTTGAAATAATTAATATAAATAAATAAAATTTTCTATTAAAAGTTGTGAACACCCTTTAATGACTGCAGATATGGGACCGAGCGGGGTGAACAGTTTCTCGGAAGTCATAAATAAACAAATCAAGCAAGCTTTATTCTGCAAAAACGATAAAGAAGGTCTAACAGATTTGGGTGTAATGTCGTGACCAAACAAATCGCCAGATGTGGACGTTACGATTATCCCGAGCATCATATAAAATATGAGGTAAATGTTCGTCACCCATATATCTTATATATCCTATATAATCAGAAACAACTATTTTAAATTTGTTATGGAGGCAAGGTAGGCGGCTCTCAGGAAACGCACACAGCTTCATATGCTTAGTATTTAAGATCCTAAATGCGCGATAATATATATACATTGCACTATACTTATTTCGAATATTCCGCCACTATCACTGAGCAAACATTAGTTGTCCTAAATAATTGGGCTCGATATGTGCCAGGGCTGACGCTGATTCGTGTACCTCCTCCCTTCTCACATGTGTCCTGTACGCCGACGGTGAACATAAGCCAAAATGTGTTACAAATTAACTGTAGATGTCGTCGTGCGCATAATGATTGGATGCAATTAATTTGCAAATGTAAGCATCGGGCGGCGATTTACAATAAGGCGAGAAACACGGTGAAAACGACGAAAAACGCGAATGCAACACCTTCGCCAAGTCGCGGAGGGTGAAGTGGAGCGACGAGATGAAGCCACCTTATGGCGGCCGCATCACAGGATTCTAAAATGGCAGCGCCCATGCGACGGAGGCTGAAAAAGTCTATAGGGTTACTTGAAAGTTTTATTGCGGCATGTTTAGCGAGCTTGTAGTTCACGGTCGTCTGACTGATGCTTTTCTGTTTCGTGGTGCATGCTGCAAGGTTGCCCCTTGTCGCCGCTCCTTTTTCTCCTAAGTCTGAATCTTTTGTTGCGAAGATTTCACGACAGTGAGAGAGTTAGGAGATTTCCGCTTCCAGGGCTTGGCATAGTATCTGTCTCCACCAACGCCGATGATGTGTCTTCGTTTTTACGTGACCCTGATAGTTTTTTTCTTTTTGGCGGTTGAGGAGATTTTTTCAAGTTATGGAGTACTATCTGCATGGGCTCTCATTTTTTGTTGTTGCTTGAACTGTACGGATTTGGAGGGTGCATCTTCAGCTAGGCGGGGCCGCGCCCCTTGCTTGGGAAGACATATTAGACCAAGCCAAGAGCTGCGTGCAAGTAGCGTCTTGTTTTGAGCCTTCTTTTAGTGACAAGTATTTTCTGATAAAATCCGCTATCTGCGCCAAGTTGTGGTGCGCGGCAAGGGTGTCTCTCCGGCCCCAAGCTGTTATGCGCAAATTAACTTTCCTTAATGTTTATTTTTTTTTTTAGGGGGGCGGGGATTGAAAAACGTAACTCGTTGCCAGACCAGCGCTGCGCCTGCCTCGTTCTGACGGTGGCTGGATCATTCCCTGTCTGGCTACTTTCCTGCGACTTTTGGCTCTAAATTGTGTTTTAAACCTATTGGACGATACTCGCTATGTGGGGTGTAGCCTTGTTTTGTATTGGTTGGAACACCCGCGCCGTAGCCTAGTACCGCGGGGACTCGGAAATGTGTGCCCTGCAGCCGAGAGCCCCATGCCGTAATACGCCTCCATAGTCGCGATGTAACACCGGGAAACTCAATAGGTACCCAACGTTACTGTCCTTGAGTCGGACGTTTCGAGGGTCCGTGAGGCACTTTGTGCCGCTGAGGTGCCTCTCCAACACCTGGCACGAAGCGCAAAATTAGAGTGGAGAAATCTGGTATTGGCCGACACTGGATGGAAGTACGGCTGAGGCGTCCTGCCCACAAAGAACAGGTTATTACGTGTGGGGTCACCGCGAACGACACTTGTCCCAATTGTACCTTCCTGAAACCATGTTGGAACTTAACCCGAGACTGGGGTAGAAACAGAAACTTAAAAGTAGAAGGGACAGAGACAAGTGAAGAAGAGAAGAGCAGAGAGAAGAGAAGAAGAGAAGTCCTCTTCTTCACTTGTCTCTGTCCCTTCTACTTTTAAGTTTCTGTTTCTACCCCAGTCTCGGGTTAAGTTCCAACATGGTAAATATCCACCAGCTCGCCTGTACTTTAACCGTTTTTTCATTCCCTGAAAGTAATGATCACGTTTTTATGACCTGTGTTGAGGCGCGCACCTTTCTTGGCCTGGGGTCGGGTCTTTCAGCGTGCGTTTTCGCACACGAGGAAGTGAGCGCCATCGCTTCACCAGACCCCTGCTGTCCCTAACGCGACAAGTCCTATGGGAACATAGGAACCGAGCTATGGTACAACACCGGCGGTTCAGGCTCCTGTTCCCAATTCTCAAAACGCTGCGGGAGGGGTTAGGCGACCACCTAGAGAAGGAGCTGTGGGAGCTTGGGGACCGCAAGTTTCTGAGGCAATGGCACTCGCGCTTTGTTGTAGTAAGCGGCAGTTGGGTTCTACTGCACACCACCGCTCTATTCCGCTGATTAGGTGTCGAAACTCCACTCGGTTATAGTCAACCGTCCTGAATAAAAGCATGAGCGGCCTGCGTGCACGTGCCACTTTTCAAGTGTAAACCTTCCTTTTCCAATTGTTTAGTTGCATTATATTATGTACTCCGGTGCACAACTTGTACAACATGTATTGTAAAATTTCTTTATGACCTAGAAGTTCTCTGGGACGTCATTTATGGCGTCAGAGACTGTAGCGCCGCCTAGTGGCGTTTGCCATGAAAAGGGTCTACTGGCAGTAGCCACTGCCGGCCATAGCTGTGTGCGCGACTGCTGAGCGCTTGCTGACAGCGAACTACCGCAGTTATTTTGCAACGTATATTCCGCACCATCAATATCGAAGGTCTTAGCAGCCTATTAATATGAGATTGTTCTGAGCATGCGTTCTAAACAACACCCTCAAATATGGCGTCCAGTGAGTACCACCTATTCGATCGTGAGACGGATCAATAAATAAACCTGTAAATGGAGCGCAATGAAACATTGCCCGAATGTGTCTTTGGATGGTGCTTTTATCAGACGCAAAGTTGGCGGGCGTACAATATTAGAGAGAAAAAAAAGACATGTTATTCTGGAGCACAAGAAAAATAAACGTAAACAAACAAAGTCGTTGACGTTGATACAGAAAGCGCCCGACAGGCTCGAACCTGCTTTTAAAATTTCATTTCGAAAAAAAAAATGTTTAAGGTTTGCTTGTGTCAAATTGCAATTTCCTATCTGAAAAGTGGCGTAATCTGAGTACCAAAACTGAAATCAAGAACGAGTTGAATATAATGCGCTGAGCAACGTATGCCGCAGACGTCCCGGCTCACATCTTGACGACGTTGCTTTCTTGCGACGCTTGCCTCCTGATTCCAGCTCCACAAAAACATTCCGTGGTCCCTGCGGTCACCCCGCAGGGACCGCAGGGCTAAAGTATACCGAGAAGCATTCGCCTCTGTCATCGACTTCATACGCGACGCCACAATCAAGAAGGATCACCAGCGACTGAAAAAGCGTGTTAAAGTGAAGAACGCACATGTCGAGCTTTAATCACTTTGCTTGGCGCTAACGCCGCT